>PVKM010010463.1:0-34867 GCA_004027735.1 Carollia perspicillata
GGAAATGGGACAACCGTAATGGCATAATCAATAAAATATATTTATATATATAGATATCTATAGATATATATATATAGATATCTCTATATATAGAAGTATCAATTAGTTGCCTCTTGCATGCCCCCAGCTGGAGACCTGGCCTGCTGGAGACGTGTGCCCTGTCCAGGAATCATCGAAGTGGCAACCTTTTGGTTCTCAGTCTTGCACTCAATCCATTGAGCCACACCAGCCAGGGCACTACTATTTCTAATTTTTGTTCAAGATAATCCACACACAGTTTATTTCAGTTGACTCCAGAAAAACTTTACTTCTCCTTATTCTCCTAATCCCAATCTATTCTACCCATCTAACAGATACTCATACTGTGGTGTCTTCAGGAAGCTTTTTAAGTTCTAGAGAATTTTAGTTCACTTACTTTTAAGTCATTGCTACGCAGTAAGAATGTAAAAGTTGTCACTTGATAAAGAGAGATGGAAATTTCTAGAAACTGAATAGAATCCAAAATATACGAATACTGCTGCATAGGGCCAGAGATGAATAGCTACAATCTCAGCCTCTGAAGAGCTAGAATCTAATGATTGTGCAGAAGCTTTTACAGCATCTGTAGCCAAATCTGGCAACCACTTCATTTTTACTTCTTCTAGCACTTGTAATGGGGATCTTGCAAGAAGGTGCAGAAGACTGTAAAATTTAATCTTTACCCTCACCTCAATCTCACACTATAGAAGATCCCTGTTCAGCAAATGAAGGGAAAATGTTAAACAAGTTGCCCTGTTGACAGTAGAGTTTACTTAGTTTTTGCAGAAGAAAATTTTTGTGTGCTCAGAGATATCAATGTTTGCTTTCCATGTAATGGAAAAAACCCATAAAGGTAATAAGTAGACACTCTGGCAGCTGAAATGCAGAGAAATATAGCTAGGTTTTGGTTCTACCCAGGCTGGAAGGTTTTGCATATTCATATATGTTACTAATGATTCATTTTATCTTTAAGAGTTGGTCTATGTGAGGTTGTATTTGAAAAATCTTTGCAGTTAGGGGACTATAATATTTTCATGAAAAATTAAACTGATGGAAAGAATGAAGTTAGAAATAAATGATTCAGAATAAAACAAGCAATACCTAAAATAAGCAATACCTAAGGCGGAGCTGCTATTATTATTCAATGGAGTGGCAGAGAGGAGAATATGGTTACAGTTGGGATAGTCTGACCACCATTGTCAGTTTCCTAAAGAAATCTAAACAGCAACAACAAATTGGTTTTTCTTATAACTGGTCTTGAGACAGTAAAATATCCAGTCTTTTTAAATTTCTTTTCGAACACTTTTTGTTGGTGGTGGGTGGAGATCAGTTGCTTCATGATAGAAAAACAAGTTAGGGCTAGTATATATTTTTCATAATGTCTTAATCTCTTTGAACTGCTTAGGGTGCTAGCTAGGAGTCTCACTGAGATCCTGTGGGTGAGGGAGATTTGCGTGTCCACCATGGGAGCCAGGCTGAACATTAGCGCGTCCCAGAAGCACCACCATCTGATCTCTGGACTGGAGATCCCTTAAGGTGGAGGTGGCTGAACCGAGAAGCCTAGATACTCAGACCACCTCCCCAAACCACAGCATCCCAGGTTGGTGGTTCCAAACCTGGCTGAGGGTTAAAAAAATGCAGACTCCAGGCGCCCAGTCAAACATTCCAAACTAGCATATCCAAGAGAGGATCCTGGAAATCTGCCTACCTAACGAGTAGTCTAAAGATAAACTAGAATTCTGGCTCCATGCTAAGTCTCTTGTGAAGAAGAAATGACCTTCCCTTCTCACTCCACCAGAAGGATTGTTGTCATGCATGTCACAAGAGCAGTCATTAATATATTCAGAAAGATTAAAGCCTGTGTTTGGGGGGAGCTTTTCAGTATGTCCACCTTTCTAAAAACTTCATCCACCCCTCGCACATTGCTAGCACTACCAGGCAGTAATCTGATTTTGACATTTTTAGCCTCTTTCCCATGTTCTGGCTTGGCTTTGTGCTGGCCATGTATTAGGTAGCTAGAAAAGTGACCATGTACCTTAAAGCTAATATTAATGTATGATAATTTCAGTAATTAGTGGAGGTTTCCCAAAATGGAACTTCATCAATTGAAGTGCCAAAACTTTTTTAAAAAGTGTTAAGATTCCATTGCTTTCATAAAGTATCGAAAATTTGTATTTTTCTGATGATTCAGATTTGTCATTACATGATTTATTTTACTGTGGAGTTGCTGAAGCAGATAGATCATTTTCTCCTGCAATTTTTATTTTGTGTTGTTACTGGTTTTGGTTTGCCTCTGTGGTGCCATTAACTCTGCCTCTTTTGGGAACCAGCTGTTTTTGTTTTGCTGTCAGTATATTTGTCTAGGCAGTACAAATCCCTTCATTCTTCTGTTTCTAATTTTTGTAGCTGAAGTACCAAATAGCCAAACTGCTTAGGACTACATCTTAATTAGAGTGAGCTGAATTCTGGGCAAGGGTCTGGCAATCTCTCCTGGGAGAAACTGTCCCAGCTTTGGGAGATGAGTGTCATGCTGTGTATTCTGGCTGCCCAAAAAGTTTTGTTTATTTGTTTACTAGTATTACTGTGTTTCAGAATACTGAGTTGTTGGAATGGTTTGTTCTGAGTAGCTGAGAAGATCTTGTTTATAGCATAACAACTGGAGTGCACACTTACCCACATGTGTCAGCATATTTGTGTTTAACATGCTCGAACTAGAGAGAAAGGATGAAATACCCAGTTGGAATGCAGAGTCAACACAGTCAGAACATTGATTTTTCTTTCCCTCTCAGGATATCAGCAATGCTGGGTTCTGGGCTGCAACAAGAAGAGGACTTGACCTCTGTCTTTTGTTACTTTATTTTGCCCGTAGAAAATCATCTGGCAGCTGTCGTGAGCCACAAACCCGTGGCTGCTTGGTAGCTTAGGAAAATGCAACTACTTTTTATATGCTGGTAATCAGAACAAAGAAAAGCACCTGTAGTGCTATCTTAGGGCAGCAAAGGAGGACAAAGGCACAATCTCGAGAAAATCACCACCATCCTGGCTGCATTCCTGAGCCAGGTGTTTGGTGGCACAGCAGCTGTGGGCAGAGATGCACTACTTGGGTACAAGAGAAAGTATGTTCCTGGCTTATAGTCTCGGCCCACAATTGCCCCTTAGTGGCAATGGACAGGGCCACCACTTATAGGGGACATATTTACTGAAGCAAGTTATTGATCTGTATTCCCTTGAGGTTAGTGAAAAGGGTTTTCTCTGGGCTTTCCACTCTTTGACATTAGCACTATAAATCCACCTAAGTGGTAGCTATCAGCAAGCACTCTCAGCTTCTGCTTTATTTTATTTTTCTCTACAAATCTTACTGTTTTTCTCTCTCTCCTCTGTTCGTCTCTTCTTTGCTCTTTGTCCCTTTGGACCTATCTTGAATGTATATTTATTTCATTTAGCTAGCTGATCTCTTGTGCATTGGTTGAGTGTAAGGAGAGGGAAAACGGTTTCAATGACTAACTGGGTTGTCAGGGTCCACAGTCAGCGTGGTTCAGGTGGACATCCATGGGGTGGGATCCACGGGGAGAGGGGTGAGTGAACAGGCTTTTGTGCCAAAGGGAGATAAAACATGTGTCATGTATGTGGACATGTTTAAAGTGAGTTATTTCAAAGTTTTGATCCTGAATGTGTCATTATTGATCAGCTTGTAAGACAGAATAAGGATATATTAGAAAAAACGTCAAAGTGGGATACAGCTCTAAGAAGACTTAAAATGATAATAGTCATGGGTTAGAACAGAAAAGGTGCTTAGTAATCAAATTAATGCTTAATTTGTTTAGTTGTAATGTTAGTGACTATTTTCTAAATAATTAAGCAGTTATTTCAGTTTTTAACATAAAAATTTTAAATCCTAACACTGAATCACAATGAAATAATCACAACATGACAACTTGTTCATGTTCATATTCTTGTATTATCAATGTTGTAAGAGAAAACTTTGGAACCATTGCAAAAGAGGTGTTCTGGTTTTCAAATATTAAGTTAATATATGGCTTTTAATATTTGTTGTCAGATTTACTGTGAAAAATTATTGCCTGCTTACACTTTCCCAATCTTGGGGCTTCCAGTCATTTAATGATGGAAGAAGATTCAACTTCCTGCTGGGGCTTCTCTGCCTCATAAGGTAATTGTAGCCGTTTGTTGAGAAATATTGACCTCACAGCCCCTCATCACTTTATCCAGAGGCTACATGTTTACCTTTGTCACAGAGCTGCCACATGCCATTTCAACATTATTATTCCAGATTTGTTTTTCACAGGGTAATGTTTAGAGACAGGATAAAATGGAATTTGAACATAAAAGAAGAAAGTATTGTTAAAGAAATATTCAAAGTACACAGGACATCTGCCTTCATAATTTATAGTTTGGAATTATAGTCATTGTAATTCATTTCCAATTTTATTATGATCCTTAAGTAAACATATACATTTTTTAAAGATTTTATTTATAGACAGAGGAGAAGGGAAGGAGAAAGAGAGAGAGAGAAACATCAGTGTGTGGTTGCCTCTTGCATGTCCCCTTTTGGGGACCTGGTCTGCAATACAGGCATGTGCACTGACTGGGACTTGAACCCATGAGCCTTTGGTTCTCAGGCCAGCACTCAATCCACTGAGACACACCAGCCAGGGCAGGTAGACATATCTTTTTGAAGTTACATGTAGAAAAAGCCTGAAGAGCATAGTTTGCTCATCAAGGGATTATGGATTGTGATTGTTAAATTCCATTCTGGCATCACCCTTAATTATATGATCTTGAAAAATTATTTAAATTATTTGCACTGTATTTTTCTACTTTAAAAAAGGAAATAATAATACTACTCTTTTCACAGGATTGTTGCAAAATTATAGATAATCAATTTAAAGAACGTGACTTGGTACCAAGCATGTGGTAAAGATTCAACAAAAGTCCTATAACCACCACTTAGGTTGTCCTAGCTGTAATTAATTCCTATATAAATTCTGAAAAAATAAAGACACTTCCAAAATTAACTGAAAAGTCAGTGTCTTTGAAAGAGGCCTACAAGTGATATAAAAGTTAAGTGGATTAAACACAATAAACAAAGCAAAGCTGTTGGGAACCACCCTGCCTGGTTTTAGAAACTATAATCCCTCCTGGCTAAGGCTGAGTAGAAAGACCTTGGGACCATAAGCCACTTAGGAGACAAAGCTTATCTTCCTTGTAGGGGTACTGCCTCTGTTCCCTTTCACCTTACCCTGCTTGACCCCTGGAAGATGACTGGTTAGCCAATGACAGGTAAGATTCCTCCAAGGAGGGACAACCTAAGACAGGCATGGTCTTGAAGGGGCCCTCAGGGAAGGACTTGGGAGCTATAGAAAAAGGGAGTGATGGACCCTCGCCCCTTGACAAACCCTGAGTCTTCATGCTGTCTGCCAGAAGTCTCCTAATCTTTTGGCTGCTCTATTTCCCCTGCCTGACTTAAGCATGAAACAATGCCTTAAACCTGAATCAATGCCAGAGGTGGGTGCAGCCCTGTGCTGGAAAGGGTGGATTCCCTAGGGCAATCAGGCCTAGGAAAGAATACTTAAAATCCTATGAAACCTACTTTGCTAATATCCTCAGTTTAAATGATAAGGGTCCAAGCATGAAGTGGGTTTGTTCCCCAAAGTTTTGTGGCCCTTCAACTATCTGACCCTGACTCAAAGTAAGTCCTCAGAGTTCTTTGAGTGTTATCTATTAGATCATTACTGCCTGACAATGATTGATGAGCTTTCCATATATGCCCTGTATTCCTATGCAAATTAAATCCAGTAAAAGCCTCTGCAGGCAAGGGTCAGGGCCAGCCCTCTCTTTCACTGAGAGAGCTGCCGTGTCATCCCTTTTTCTCCACAGGATTTCTATAGTCTGTGTGAATTTGTCTCGTCTTATCCATAATGTTGCAGACACTGCAGGCTGGTGTCTGCATCACAAAGCAATAAAAATCTACTTCACAGTTACTCAACAAATATTTGTTGTATTAAAGTGATTTGAGTTTTAGGCACTATTAACTCATAGTTTTATAAATTCTCTGAGTTGGGGGTGGAAACTTAAGTAAATATTGCCCTTTGCAATTGCCTCATTCAGTGATTTCATCTGGTCTACCATATTTCCAAGGAGTAGACATTCATCCTGATGGTTGAACCCTTCCAGTAATGGCAGCCTACCCACGAGGAGCTGGTTCTGTTTATTAGAAAGGCCTCTCAGGTTAGGTTGGAATCAGCTTCTCTTGCTTTCACCCATTCTTCCTCGTTTGGTGTCTGTGGCTCTTCACATGTCAGTGGCTCACATATTTGAATATAGCCATTTTCTCTATTCTCCATTCCCTCTTTACCCAGCCATAATCCCCAGTTCCTTTAACCTTTCTCAAATGGCATGATTTCAAATGCTTTTATGTTATGATTGATGAACTTTAGGACTGAAATTATTTCAGTTAGGAATTGTATTTAGCTACAAGTAACATGGACCACCAAATTAGGGGCTTAAAACAAAAAGGGGGTTATTTTTCTTTCACATAAACTAAATCCTTTAGTAGACAGCTGAGAACCAACATGGTGAAAGCAAATTCACTGGGGACCCAGGACCTCCTAGGCTTCTTTTCTGCCATCCCGAAGGTGTCATGCTTATCTGCAAGCTCTGGAGGTGACCGCTGTGGCTACAGCCACATTCCAGTCAGGAGAAATGGGAAGTGCCGAAAGCAACATGGTGCATACCTCCTTATCTGCCCCTCCCTTTAGGACCTCTTTTGGACACATTAACAGCACCTTTTACTTCTTATAGCTAGAATTGTGTCACAAGCTCAACTCTAAAGTAGAGGAGGCAAGGAAAGGTAGTTTTTAAGCAAGGTTTCATTGCTACCTTAATAAAAAGTAAGGCTCTTTCAGTAAGAAAAAACAGCAGACTAGATACAGGGTAGGCATCTGAAAATCTGCATGTGGGATGTCCTGTTATAACAGCCTCTTCTAAAATGTGCCCCACCCCCAGGAAGACACTGAAGAGTAGAATGGGGCTACATCTGTCTGAAAACCTAACTTCTAGAAGATAGTACTGACTACTTAAATAGCAGAGAAAAAGTGCAGAACAGTCTTTACTTAGGCAGAGCTTTTTCCATCCAACTCATTTGAACTCAGAGCCAATAACGTTAATGTTTACCAAGGCTTCCGACCTGTTGAATTTGAAAGCCTGCTCTTCCCTGGATTGCTTTCTGCTCTGCACTGTGAATGTAGTAATCCAGCCTCCAGTGCAGGGTGGGGTGGTAATTTCTTCATAAGGGTGTGACTTACTAAACTGCCTATGAATAAGTGGCATAGTTGTAAAGTCATTTCAGGAAGGTGTAAGTCAATTAATGAAGTTCTTTATGATATGTGTTAGTGCCAATGATTATTAGAGACATTTTTCTTGAGTGCAGAGCCATGCTGGGAAGGATGGCACCTAGAAAATGCATCCAACCACTTTGTTGTTAACTTCTCTTTCTGTACAAAGGATTCCAGACTTAACTGGAAGGGGTGGGAGGGACGCACAGTAGTACTCTATGGGGAAAAAAATGTAAGTAAAACCAAAGAAAATGCATGCTTACTTTGCAAGAAATCCTGGAAACTTGCATCTGGTCGCTAAAAGTGAAAGGAGGTGAGATAAGACTAACAGGTCATCACAGACATCTGTCAACACACAGTCTCTCTACGGAGAAGCCCAGACCTCGCTAGCGCAACAGTGCTTCATAGCCAGATGCTGGTGATGGTCACAACCAAGGGCCTTGTTGCTTGAGTCACTGAAAACCTGGAGAAAAGGCTCAGTTGGTTGATTCTCTGGGCGCTTTAGACAAGCAATGGTCTTAACACCTAGGATGCTAACATTTATCATCACACAGAGGAAACTTAAACGGTACACCCTTTCTCTTGTTTTCTTCTTCACTTTCATGTTAGAGTTGAAATCCTACAATCTTTTATCAGTCTCATTTCAAAAAACACCCGTCTTTCTGAACTAAGTAGGAATGGAATGCAAGACTGCGCTCCAGGAATAGGCGGGTAAGTGCACATCGTGTCTCATCTCCCCACACTCTTATGCGGCTCTGACAGCATTTCATCTGGTAGTCACTGAAGGCTTCTGCAAATGTAACCGGAAATGTGGTTACCGATTTCACAAGACAATGGTAACTTTGGTGATGGAGAGAAAAAAAAGCATAAGAACAAATTTCGTTTTACCTTGTAATTATTAGCCTGTATTCTTTGTGAGTTACAATTACTATCATGCATTCAAGATTCATTTATTCATCTATTTAATGATCTATATTTATTTATATTAATGATCTACTTAATGTACTCTATCCTTGGCATTGCAATAAGTTCTGAGGATACAAAAATCTGTGAGACACTGTTTCTGCCCTCATAAAGCTTATGATTAAGTGATTACTAATCACTCATCTTTGCATTGTGTTTTAGTTCTTCAAGTGCATAAGCATTATAATAAAATTCTTTAAGAAAATCTCATGGGAGGTAAAGTAATTATTAATAGTCTTATCTTCATACTGAACAAATGGGGGCTTGCAGAGGTTAAGAAGTCCATCTGGATTGCACAGAGAGTTTAGTAGAGAGAGGTAAATGTTAATTTTGGGTAAGTTTTACATTTTAATGTACTGAGTTATTTATGCATGATTTATTGTAAGAACTTTAAGTTACATTGGATGTTTGTTTTTAATGACTGTCAGAAATAATAACGTACTGACTTAGATTCCTGAAGTACAGGTATTTCATCCAGTTTGGTTCATGCACTGAAGAGCCGCACAGCTGATAAAACGAGATGAAAAGAAACAGTGATTGAACCTGTTGGTTGCTGAACCCGTTTTGTAGTCGGTGCCAGTGGTCTCGGAAGGAGTGGAGGCTGACAGTTCGGGTCTGCCTGCTGTCCTGCGGAAGCTGTGGCGGGCTTGAGAGACACAGCAAGTGTGTATTTCAAAGCAGCAAATCATATTTAAAAGATTACTTAAGAAAAATTTTCTCTCAAAAAAAGAAATCAGATGTTTTTTCCTTTTAAATAACTAAAAGTAGACTTTTTTCTTTAAACTTTCCACACAACTTTATTTTATTTCGAAGTATATTTGGAGGTGGTTACTCTCTCTCTTAACATAGCCTGCTGCGAGAGAATTTAATCTGTCCAGGACTGAAAACACAGAAAACATGAACATGAACATGGTTAGTAAATGTCATTTCTCTTTAAGGGAAGCAGAGCGTGTCTGGAGCAGTGACTCTGGAGCCCGGCACACACCCAGGCCACCTGGGGAGCTGGTTAGATGTGCCTCAGCCTGGGCCCTGGGTTACTCAGTACCATAGAATCTTTGGGGCCCAGGTGTTGGCATTATTTGAAAACATCCCTAGATGATTCTAATGTGTAGCCAGGGTTGAGAACAGCTACAGGTCCCCGCTTCTGCTAGAAAGCAAAGTAATCAAATTAAGCTAATCAATACTAAAGAGTGAACAGCTTTATAATATCATTTGAATTTCCCAAATTAGTACCTGAGGGAGATTCTGTTCAGTGTGACAAAGTGTAATGAAGACATTCACGCAAGGGCAGAAATTATTTCAAGCAGAGGAGTCTTCTATATTCCTCAAATTTCACCACTTAGGTGGCTATCCCATCTGGCTTACAAAATTGCTTTGTTTATGTGGCCCTGGCTTTGAATTCAGCCTGCTGAAGTCAAATGTGTTAAACACTTATCTGATGCCTATATTGGAGTAGATTTTTTCCTAAAACTGAAATTTGTAGGAATGTAAATATGTTTTATCCTGTGGAGACTACAGCTGATCTGAGACATTCAAACATACTTTTTTCTTAAATATTGTTACATATATCAGGTGCATAGGTTCAAGGTCATGACTAGCTGTGTGTTTGTATGTAACCAATGTTAAACTGTAACATTTAAGCTGTCAGTTTGGTTATAACATGTATTTCGTAAGGGTGTGTGATATCTGATAGCACATGTTACCTGATAGATACCGCAAACTCTGAAGTCAGTGTTGGTATAGTTGGGATTTTTCCGTGACCTTCGAAGTGTTGTGTTTGTCTTTTTCATTTACAATTGAAAATGCCTAAAAAAATATATATCAATTCGATAATCCAAGAAATGTTGAGGAACTTCAGCAAATGTTACTTGAGTTACTAATCAGAATATTTTTGCAAGTGTTGTGAAAAGTATTTATGCCTTGAGCGCAGTGATATTTTTTGCAATGATTGTTACAAAGGTTTTGCAAAGCCAACTATTAAAGATTCTGATTGATTAATGTTAAAGCCTTTTTTTGGTTGCATTTTTAGCAATATCCATGTTTCTGTTGTTTGAAAAAAATTTTATTCTTTGTTTATGTTTCTTTGTTTAATAATTTTTAGATGGTAACTGAAAATAAGTAAATAACCATGCATTTTATGGTATAAATATAATAAATACCAATTTTCAGTGTTATTTATTTATTTATTTTTGCATTTCAGCACATACTAGTAATAAATGTATCTCTCAGATACACATGACTTGCGCTATAATTTTTTTGACCTCAACCTCCACAGGGAGGATTGCCTGGGTCTTGATTGTACATCTGTCTCTGTCCATTCATCACGAGAGCTGTGCCTGTGCAGGGAGAGTGAAATAGATGCCCTAAAGTAACCAGTGAGATATTAGAACATTTGAAGCCTCATTGGGTTTTTGCTTTGTTTTTATGTATTTTGTGTTAAAATACAAGGGGTAGGTTCCAAATTATCCAAATACTTCTCTGGCTTTCTAGTTACCTAGAGAGTGTACTCTCCTGTTCATTACATTTCTCTGTGTGTGACCTCAACACACGTATGTTCACGATTGCGATGCCTGTGCTCTTCTTTTATAGGTGCGTGGTAATGCTTATTACCTTTGTCAAAGTTTTCAGTATAAGGTGTATACTGAGCAATGGGGTCAAAGAGAGCGGAATTGCATCCTGATTTGGCTTCCTTACTAGCTGTGTGAGTTTAGACAAATCATTGTCCTCTCATAGTCTAAATTTCCTTATCTGTAAAATGGGAATAAAAACAGTTCCTGTCTCTTAAGCTTGTCATGAAGTTCCAAAAAGGTAACGTACATAAGGAATTAGCGCTGTGCCTGGTACAGAAGTGCTAAAAGTTAATATTATTATTATTGCTATTATTGTTGTTCAATTCTTTGAAGAAAAGTTTGAAGAAAAATGAATAATTGCTTTGGAGATTAAGGATTTTTCAGTGGAAGGAATTGCATTTGTTTCTATTGAAAGTTTTAGAAATATAATAATTGGAATATCAAATCTAAAATTGAGAGCTATGACAGCATGTTTGGTCTGAAAGGAATACTAAAACGTTTTACATATTTGCATGTATGCTTTACTGAAGTCATCTTACCTGTCTCTAACATTTTATGGGAGAGACTAGGAAATATGTACCCGTTAGAGAGGAGGAGAGAAATGCAGTTTCCTGGCAAGTCACAGAAATCCCTTAGGGTTGGCATGGAGTGGAGCGGGGTCGGGGGAGAGGGGATTGGGATGTGATTAACCCAGTAATGTGTTGCTATAAATTCTTAATTCCTTGACAAAAAAAGTCTTCCAATCCTTATCTGAATGTTGATAGATTGATTTATCTCTAAACTAATTCAGGGTGACACTTCATTCTCACTACTCTCCTATATTATGTATGTTTGCTCATTGCTAAACCTTTTCAATTATTCATGATCCTAGTTAGAATTTTTAGACAAATTAAAATGCATTTCCTTGTAGCATATGTTGCAGGTATCAGATGATTAAAGAACAAAATTTGTTTTCCTGCCATGAGCTCAATGTGTCATGTGTCATACTGTGGGGCAGAGTGGGGGTTGGTGGGAGTAAATAGGGAGATGAAGAAAAATGAAAAATAAAGACCAGGCATGTATCAAAAAAAACGCCAGCCAAGACTGATGGACTGAACTTGATCGATGCTGCTTTATATGTGTCAAAATAAATGCAGGAAAAACAGCTTTTGCTTAAAAGTTTGGAATGTTGTGGTAACTGATATTTAAGTGAGGAATGTTACAATTGGAAGAGTGGACCTAAAATTCTTTCCAAAAGCATCAATTTTATTTATTAAATTTACTGAAGAGAATAAAAGTGACAAGGAAAGGCATACATCATTTATTTATTTGACGAAGGTACTCGAAGTTCTTTTCCTTGATAGAGCAGCAAATCAGATGAATTTTATTGTGCTCAGCATATTAGTTTGCCTCCTTTAAAATTGTTTACATATTTACCAGCAAGGCACTGATGAAAATAAATCAGCCCAGAGGAATTTTATCTTCCTGTCTGTGGAACATTGAAAGTTGCATTTTTAACAAATGATGACCATAGTTGTTTTTAGGATTCCTGAATGAAGTCATGGAGTCTTAAAATTTTTGGAACCCTTAGTTTTGACTCAAGTTACAATTTGAGTAACTGCTTTATAGAAAAGGGCCTGGTCTATTTTTGAGCCTGTGGCTTCATTCTTACAAGTTGGAGGCTCATTTCCTGAGTATAATGTTTATAAGCCCCATAATTAAGGCAATACTCTAGTTAGACTTGTTTAAGTTATAAAGAAAGAGATACATCCAGGTCACATTAGGGCATCATTTCTCAAGTGAGGTGTTCTATGCAATACTTTTGCACTTAAGTGTGCTGCAAAATAAAAACTTTGGGGTTCTTTTCTAAACAGAGTTAAACTTTTTTTTTTGAGCAAGATTTTTAAGAGACTTAATTGTGCAAGTTGACTAATCAAGAAAGGACATAGCATTCAGCATTTCCCAGACTATTATCAAGCAGTCTCCATTCTAATCTCCCAGAACTCTGCACCTCAGAACACAAGGAAAAGCTGTATAGAGTAATAGGCTACCTCATAAGTACTCAGCTGGCAGTCAATCCCTCTGGACCCTGGTCTTCATCACTATGCCTGATTAAAGAACTTGTGACCCCTTTCTCTGAGAAAGGATCCAGTGGAGTCTATTGTCCACTGTCCAATACGAGGCACTCTTACTGATCCATCTTAAATCAAGGTGCCCCAGAATACTTTGGCCTTTACACACGATCCTTTGGCCTTAGCCCGAATTTCTGGAGCAGGTAGTTATGGCCAAGATAGTGATACGAAATGGCCCAAACCACATAATTTTAGTGCTGTTTTTTTTTTTCTTAGATGGAAGCTATGACAGGTAGTTAAGTTTTAAGGACTGTTCTGCTTAGGTGGCATCCATTTTCTTGTATGACATTCATTCATTCATTTATTCATTCAGCAAGCAGTATTGGATACAAAACATTGCATATTGAGCAGCATGTTAGACTATGGGGATACAAACATGAATATAATATCTAGCAACTTATGGGTCATTTAAACAGTTCATGTAATGTTTGCTCTTGCTTGCTTCATCAGATGTTCAGATATAAAACCAGCTGCTTCGTTTTAAAAAGCCAATATGGGTGATTATATATATATATGTATATATATATGTATATACATATACATATACATAACAGCCGTGTTATTTTCCTGTTACTCTTTGATCTTACATTTGGTCTAAATGTTCTGCAGTGTTCTCCTCCAGAAACCAGCATCAGGCAGTGCTGCCACAGGATGGGGCACAAAGAAGGCAATATTTGTTAGCTGTTTAATTGATAACCAGGACAGATTATGGCCTCTTTCCCATGCAGGAGACGTGATGCAAGTCTGCATGACATCATCTTCTTTTTCCTTGTGTATTCCCAGGACAGGAAACCCAAATGGCACTTGACCAACTGTGGGGCGGCAAAGGGCCACGAGGGCAGCATCCACACCACTGCCGGGGGGAACACATCTGGAGCAGTTGTGTGGATCTTTCCTGCCAGTAGGGTGTTCCTTCTTGTGCTCAGGCACAGGTCTTGATAAAAAAGAGAATTCTAGGGCAGGAGGAAAATTAGTGTGCTCTCTTATTGGAGTTTAGAAGGATCCTGGACTCATGGCTTACAGAACTTCGAATTCAATACAGCCAGCATAGAGAGATCCCTCCCTGTAGCTGTTGGGCTCTGATTAAATATGTTGTAAATCACTTGCAGGGACATCAGCAGGTTAAACATCTGTTTGGATTAAGAACAGGAAAGATTCCCACCTGAGAAATGTAAATATGTCTTTTAAAGTCTACTTCACAGTTAAAGAAAGTGGGGATATATTGGGATAGAGGGGATAAAAGGCAAGATTACTGAATTTACTGTTGATGTTGACACTAGTCGCTAAAAACATTGTATAGGGTTGCTTTTCATTCATGGCCAGACAGAAATGGTGAATGGGGAAAACCCCCATTGGGCTTTCTCCTAAGAACCCCCCCCCATTTATCCTTCTTCTGGTTGGTGTTCTGCAAAGCAGCGATCACATGTGTTTTTCTTTATTGACTCATGGCTAACTTCTAATCCCAGCACTAAGTGATAGCATTGCTTTGGGTCGGTTCTTTTTCATCTGTCCTCACAATTCTCTGAAGGCTTACTCACCACGTGGAAGGCAAAGAGGAAGCCACCTGGGGAGATGCAGCAGTGCACAAGGCCCACTCCCTGTATCCACCGACAGGCACACAACTAAACATAATACAAAACGTGTGTGGTACACTCTGTGCAAAGTGGTGTACAGGAAGTTGGAATGGCTTTGTAGTATACCATCCTACATAGGCAGACTCTGGCCACTGGCGGATCAGTGGGGATCAGTTTGTAAATATCTTGCATAAGGACCCTGGACAGCAATGTGGCAACCTCATTTTTTATAAACATGAAACTCGTGTTGTATTCTTTTAAGACTACATTTTACAACTTCCATGTGGTCTTGAAGCAAAGGCCATGACACCATAGTTTTTGTTTGTCTTGGATGTAAATTTGAGTACTTGGTATATTCTAGGCCATCACCAGCCCCCGGCGTGGCGGAGGGTCTAGTCTGGTGCTCTGTGTTTCAGAGACAAGTCCAAAATATGCCTCTCTTTAAGGCAAGTTTTCCTTTGATTTATGGTATTATTTTGATATTTCAATAAAGAAACTATCTCTTATTACATAGTGTCTGCATTTACTTAAAAATTCATTTACCATATGTCATTGCTTTTAAGGTACACATTTTTTCACGTTTTAACATTTTTGAAATCAGACTGTGTTTTATTGTCAATGGAATGCCATTATCTAGCTGCAGCATTCCTCCTCATCCTTTAAAAAAATCTGCTTTAGAGACACACACCTCTACTAGGGGAGCATTGAAACCCCACAGCCTTTTCCGGTACATGCCACATTGAAAGAAATCAGGGATTCCTGCCATTTGGGTCCTGCAGCTGTGAGAAAAACAGGGTATCTTATCATATATGTTGACACATTAATCCATCTTCTCCTTTGTGAAAGAGCAAACAATAGCATAGTCACAGGTGGCAAACAAGGCCTGCAGGCCGAATCCGGCCCTTCCACCTTCTTTTATCCGCCCGGCACCTTGTTTCTACCCAGTGGCAGCACTGAGCTCCTCGCCCCTAGTTAAGGAGTAGTTACATTCATACGGTCCTAAAATTACAGTCGGCCCTTTGAAGACAACCGCAAAGCTGATGTGGCCCCTGGTGAAAATGAGTTTGACGCCCCTGGCACAGATAGATATGGGATAAAACTGGTTCATGAATTTGGAGTGTTTCAGAATGAATTCATCTAACATTTACAAAGTATATATTCTTCCACTTTGCACTATGCCCATGGGCATATTTGAGGAATATGACAGGTAGAAAAGATACTTCCATATAATAAGTTAAATGACTATGAGGGATGTTATGTGAAAAATATCAAATGATAGAGTCAGACAAATATAATTTTAAGTAGGAATAGGTCACTTTGAACTGGGAAATATTAATGGAAGATATGAGAGGTGAACAGACTTTTGAAAGCAATAAAGGATTTGGATGAGAAGATATGGGGAAGAAGGAAAATATGTTTTCTTCTTAAAGTTTTTTAGACATTTTTCTCCAGTGGACACAGCCATTGATAAATTCAAAATGAATGTGTATTTCTAGGCTCCTCACATGCATTTGAAAATACACTTAGGAGATTGGCTATTTTACTAAGAACCAATTAGAATACATCTGCTTTTCTGGGAATTTTGAACATTTTCACTAACTTGGAGTGGCAAAAGAAGACAGCAAAGCAATGAGTACTCATGTTTGAGATAGCACAGAACGGATCAGCTGGGCAAATTTAACTACAGAAAGGTGTTTCAAGGAGGCTAGCTACTCAGATCTGAATATGAAATGAGCATAACCCATGTCTCAGAGACCAGTCTCAAAGTGGGTAACATGACGAAGCTATTCTTATCTGAAACAAGCTAGACACAGCCACACTTGGATTAGTTAGCAGGTAATTATGAGGTCTTCTAAATAAGCCATGGTTGGGGAAGAGGATCTTGGCTTCCTTTGTGGTTCTGCACTTCTGTTTCAAATCACAGTGAAGCCCTGCTTTCGGAGCTTGGCTGTGCAACCTGCAGGATTTAGTTGAAGGCTCATTTTCAGCCATAAATGGGCCAGACCTCCCCTTTCCCTTCTTGTTCATTTTCTTCCTTCTTCTAACACTTTAAAGCTGGATTTGAGCATTACGTAACAGTTTATCAAGAAAATTTGCTGTTATTTTTTACATTTGCAGTGCAGTTCTAAACCTTCAAATTAAGTGATGAAGGCCTGGCTGGTGTGGGTCAGTGGACTGAGTGCTGGACTGCAAAGCAAAGGGTCACTGGTCCAATTCCCAGTCAGGGCACGTGCCTGGGTTGTGGGCGAGGCCCCTGGTAGGGGCCCCGTGTGAGAGGCAACCACACATTGATGTTCCCTCCCTCTCTTTCTCCCGACCTTCCTAAAGGCATGTCTAAAAATAAATAAATAAAATTTTAAAAATAAATTAAGTGATGAAGACCCACTTCACAATCATGATTACCAAATCACATTGCTTATTTAAAATTTATTTTTTGCTTATTTTTGGTCATAATGACTGAAAAGTCTATAGAAATACATTTAAGAAGTCTTCTAAAATTAAATAATTTGGCCTAGACTTAGGGTATCAGATTCTTCTTTCCTTCCTTCCCATTCTTTCCATCTGCTGGAGAAGCAGTTATTCACCTTGCTGCGCTTATACTTTTATACCATATGGGTACCCAGGCCCCGTCCACAGAGATTCTGTTTACAATAGGGTTCAGAATCAGGGTTTTTTTTCATTGAGATATAATTCACATATAACATTACATTAGTTTCACAGTTATAGCATAATGGTTCAATAATTGTATACGTTGCAAAATGACCACCACAGTAAGTCCAATTAACATCCATCACTGCACATAGTTACCAATTGGATTTCTGTGATGAGATCTTTTAAGATCTACTTTCTTATCAATTTTCACATATGCAATATGGTATTATTAACTATAGTCACCATGCTGTACATTACAGCCCCATAATTTTTTTTTATTTCATAACTGGTAGTTTGTACCTTTTGACACCCTTCACACATTTTGCCCACCCCCCAGACACTTGCCTCTGGCAACCACCATTCAGGTTAGGTGGCGTTATTGAATCCAGTATATTTTTAAAAACTCCTCAGGTGATCGTAGAGCCAGGCTTGAGAACCACTGTGTCAGTGTTGAAATCTGGTCAGAACCAGTGAAAATCTGTAATCCAGACGACATAGCTGGTCCAATTTAGTAAATCACGAGGCAGGATTTCTCCAGAAACTGTTGGAACAAAGACTGTTTGGATGTCCAGAATGTTCTTGGGTGTCAATGCTGAATTTTGACTTCTTTATCTGTTTCCTGTCCTCTGGCTTCAGAGTGGTCTGCCTGCTTCTATGGCTAAAGTATACAGCACCTTTATGGAACTTTAAAAAAAAAAGCCATCTCTTGTTTAAAATACTTACTGCTATTTTCTGGGAAATTACAGGAATAAATACAGAAACGTATAGTCACTTTGTAAATGCTACACTGGGGAGTTGCGCAGTGCTCTCCTGCTCAACCACACTCTGGGACCCACCGTGTTCTTATTTTTCCTGTTTAAACAAATCATGACCTGAACAATGACCTGGAAACTGTAGCCCTTAGATGGCAGCTGCTGACAGGCTGGGCTAGGCATAGCAATTAAATGAAAGGCAACTTCAAAGTCTGCAATGAGGGGTTAAGTTGTTCTCAGAAGGCTCCCTTCCCCTTGCTCTGTCGCGTTGCTTAATTTAGCCCAGGTTGCTACGCAAATGACCTCAGAATTGACCAAGGCAGTGTCTCCAAGCTGTGTGTGAGTAATACATAGAATTCATGGCTAATATGCCTTTTCCTGACAACCTTGGATGGCTTTATTTGCTTATGCAGGGCTGAAGACTAACATAACCTGCCTGCCTCGGCAAACTGCTGAGTAGGCCAGGCTCGTTTTCATATTCCTCAGCATCTTCCTTTTTTGTCCCTTCCTTCCTGGAAGTGGTCACCGAGAAAAGGCAGGTATGTTACACTCGGAATATTCTGACAGAGGGATTTAGCCCTGTACCTCAAGCCTGGCCAGTGGGTTCCACGGTTGGTTCCCATCTTCACTGCAGCTGTACTCAGGCAGGCTCTGTTAATACAGCAGCACTGCGCACTAGTTCTTCCTGCGATGGTGGGAATGAGCTGTAATCTGTGCTATCACGTAGGGGGTGTGTGTGTGTGTACATGCAAAGTATAAATATACCTATATGCATATATAGCTACATGTATGTGTAGATATGTATGTTCGGTATAAATATACATACATATACACACATATAGTTGTATGTATAGTTATATATAAGGTGTATGTAGTGATTATGTATAGGGTATACATAGCTACATATGTTATATATTCATACAGGGTGGGGCAAAAGTAGGTTTACAGTTGATTTGCATGGAAAGTAATATAACAGTTAAATAATACAAGAAAAGACTCTTTTGCATACTCACAATGGTAAACCTACTTTTGCCTCACCCTGTATACATGCTATATATAGTAATATATATATTATTAACTTTATAGGCTACTGATTAGTTGAAATGTAGCTAGGGAAAACAAGAAGTTGAATCTCTAATTTTAAATACTTTTAATTAAATTATATAGCTACATGTGGCTAGTGCAGGTCTGAAAGATAGCTTTTATCTAGAAGGGGGGAATTAATGTACTTTGAGCACCTTTCAATCATCGGGAACATGTTTTTTAAGATCTTGTTTAATTCACACAAAATCTTGCAGGGAAGATAATGTTATCTCCATTTTATATATTGAAAATAACTGACGGTCAGAGAATCAATTGCTCAAGGTCTTCTGACTAAAAATAATCAAATCAGCATTCGGACTTAGGTCTCTTTGATTCTAAAGCCAGTGCTTGAACCTTTCCCGGGGAAGTAGTCTTCACTGTGAAGAGTTGGAAACTAAATTCATAATAAAAGCAATAATGACAACTATCAAAATATGGCCATCAAACGTCAGTGTATGACAGTTATAAAAATACTCACGGGATGTTACGTACAGCATAGGGGATGCAGTCAATTATGTTGTGATAACAACGTATGGTGCAGCACGGATGCTAGACTTATCATGGCAGTCACTTCATCAGGTTGTCTAATTGCTGCCTTGTACACCTGAAACTCATATGATATTGTATGTCAACTGTAGTTGAAAAACAAGTGTAAAGGCCATGCCACTGTCTGGCACAGAATTGCTGAGTGGGAGAGGAGAGTGCGTGGGGACGTGGGGCAGAAGCACCCTTCTCAGCAGGTAGGCGTGGTGTTCAAGGGTGCCAACGTCACTGCACTGGTGAAAGACCAGTTACCCTGTGGCCTCCTCATCTTCTCATGTGCCCAGGGTCATGTGCTCTGACCTTGCTATTTTCTCTCTGCATCAGATTAAAATTGGGCTTTGGTGCCCTGAAAAGAACCACCAAGAGCTCACTTGTTAGTAGCTGCTTAGGACTCACTATTGGTATGTCTGGCAGTTGTCAGCTTCTTTTCATAAAAGCCCAAGCCCTGGTCAAGGACAGGTGCTCTGACAAACTGGTTCTTTCCACGCCTCCTACCCCTTCTCCTCTTTTATGCTTTAATATGCCCAGAGTTCACATTTATTGCCCTTTCTCCTATATCCTGCTTTACTCAGGGTTCTTCCCTACATCTAGTGAACATGTATTTATGCTACAGGCAGTCTTTCTCAGCCCTGGTTACATCAGCATTAACTGATGCACTTTTACAATTCCAGTTGCCAGGAATCTACCCACACAAACTGAGCCTGAGTTTCTGAGCATTGGGTCTGGCCATCAGTATGTTTTGAAAGTTTGTAAGTTCCCCACACAACTCTCTAATGTGTACGTGGGCCTGAGAATTACAGCTCTTGTTGATTAGCTCTCTGCATGTATCCTAGAATTCCACTGTCACTGACGTTTCGAATCCAGGGCAGTAGGTAGGTCAGTGTTGTGGAGAGAAAGGGACGGGTGTTGTGGGTGGTAAGTAATAACCAGTTGGACAATTAATTGGCTTAGGGACCCTGAAGGTGAAGATGACCAAAGAGATGCCTCAAGGGCCCCTCCAATGGCTTCTGTCAAAAGCCATTGTGGACAGTGGAACGCAAGAAACCCTTATGGAACAGAATTTAGGGTGAATTATCTATATGACCTTTCTTCCATTCCATGTCATTAATTGAGTATCTTAGCCCCAGCTGCTGCCATAAGGGCACAAAGATAGGAAAGAAGGGTCCTTCCATGGAAAAAGTTGCATGCTATGAAATTAACAGAAAGAAAAGAAAAATTGGAAATATTTATTTGACCAAATAAGAATAACCCTCATTTAACTACTTTGTGTACCACTTGCCACTTATTAGTCAACACAATTATCTCATACACATCATTAAATGTGTTGGGTTATCTTTGTTATAAGTTGCATTCAATGACAGCACTGCCCTGTCCTTTATACTTTAGCCTCCGTGTGCTCTTTTTGTACACAATTTAAACAAATTGAAAGGAGCCTTAGTGCAGTATTCATCTGCAAGTTCTTCCATAAACATTATGTGTGGAATAAATGTCTATAATAGTTTTTGGCAAATGTATTCAATAAACTTACTCATCTTCTTTTACAACCTCTGCCCCTTGCCAATCCATTCCCCCTACCACATCACACCTAAGAGGTTTCCATTTCTAACCATAACCTAAATCAAAGCATTTCCTGTACTTTGATGGGGTTGTAAATGGGAGAATTAAAGAAAAACTTCCTCGGTAGTCAGGGTCACAAAGGGTTTGTGTTTGGAAATAGCACCATGTCCTTTTCCCTGGAAGCAGCATCAAGCGCGTCTCCATGTTTTTGTGCCTGCTCATCATGCGCTGCAGCACCAGCGTTCACTTGAAAAACATTATGTGTGTAGTGCCTGGGGGGCGTCTCCCACGGGAGGAAAGGGCAGCTTAGAGGGTGCTGAGCAGTTGGCTGCCTCTTCGCGCCTTCATAACAAATAACATAAACTTGGCATAACTTAGTTTCCTCTGTCTTTGTACTTTATATCAATGGAATCTAACAGTATGTACACTTTTGTGTCTGACCTCCTTCATTTAACACTCTTTGTGGGATTCATTCATACAGTTGGGTGTAGTTCTAGATCATTTACCTTCATAGCTACAGAATTTTCCATCATGTGAATGAACTCTGATATGTTTGTCCATTCAACTGTTGATGGACATTTGGGTAGAAATTTGTAAATTTTTGTTGGGAATAGACCTAAAAATGGAATTTGGGTGTAATAGATGGCTATGTGTGTATTCAGTTTAAACAGATACCACCAAACAGATTTCCAAAGTAGTTGCCCTGATGATTCCTGTGTCCACCAGCAATGTATGAGTGTTTTGGTGCCTCCATTTGACCTTTTCTGTCTTTTTAATAGTCATTACAATATAGGCATAGGATTCTATTGTGGTTTTAATTTGCATTTTCTTAGTGGTGATTGAAGTTAAGTAGCCGTCATGTTTATTGACCATCTACAAATAATTTTTGATGCTTGTTATAACATGGTTATTTTATTAACATATAAACAATTTTTCTTACCCTACTTTTTTTCTAGCAATTTGCATAACTTTTTAAAACCAGTATAAAGTTATAGAGAAATAAAATTCCCTCCTCTAGGCTAACCCAATGCAATTATTTTCTCAAACTGTTCAGTTACCTGGTAGCAAAGGTAACAATTTTTATCTCTCAAAGAAAAGAGGAGGATTTTACTAAAATTAAATGATTAAATGCATAATAAATATGAACAGATTTAAGAAAAATTACGCATTGTCATTTTGGAATTTGAATAACTAATATATGTATTTAGATGAGATAAAATATTCTGCATTAATTATATCTTTCTCAAAAGACAGTCAGTCTTAGTGCTGAGAAAGAACTAGCCCATTGAGGAACTTACCCTAATGGAGTTTGCTTTCTAAGTGGAACCTAATCAAGAAAACAAATGAGCAAAATATAGGCAGAGACATTGAAATAAAGAACAAACTGACAGTGACCAGAGGGGAAGAGGGAGGTGGATAGCAGGGAAACATGGAGAAGGGCCAAGTCGAGGAACATGTATAAAGGACCCATGGACAAAGCCAACGTAGGGGCGGGACTGAGTGTGGGAGGTGGCAGTGGGTGGGGCGGGGGAGAGTGGCGGAGGAAAATGGAGACAACTGTAGTTGAACAATAATACAAAAATAAA
This sequence comes from Carollia perspicillata, assembly GCA_004027735.1. Taxonomy (NCBI): domain Eukaryota; kingdom Metazoa; phylum Chordata; class Mammalia; order Chiroptera; family Phyllostomidae; genus Carollia; species Carollia perspicillata. The sequence continues at coordinate 22,762 of PVKM010010463.1, forward strand.
TGAGACTACTGTTCTAGAGTTGATATGAGATCGATAAATTTTATTTAAATCAAATGAGCTATTGTTTAAGAGGCCTTTTCTGTTACTGGAATTCAGCGCTGCCAAGCTGTTCTGTGAAGTGTAGTCATGGGACTTCAGAGAAGGCTTCCATAGTTAGGTAGGTTGAATAAGCTCCTTAAACTAACAGAGAGATTGGAGCGTTTCAGGTTTTACTCAAGACCATGTGAGCAGTGTGACATCCAGGAAAGAAAAGCTGGAGAATAGTAGGATTCGAAGAAATATAAGCAAGATTGTCTGGTTATATCTTCATGTTTCTGTTCTAAGCAAATACACAGTGGATTTATTGCCTGTAAGTGAATGATAAAGGTCTATAAAAAGTGCTGGCTTTCCTTGTTGGAGAAAAATATTTTAGTTGGTCATATCTGGTTGAGTGAAGGAATCTTGTTATCCTTTGAGGCATCACCAGGATTTAAACCTACCCCAAGGATTTCCAAATTACTTACTTAGACATTTTCTGCATACAGGGTATACTTATGAAAATGTCTAATCGAAGGAACAGCTTTCATTCAAACTCTCTGCTTCACTGATCAAGAGTGAACACAGGCAGATCTCTCTTCTCCTGTCAGTTCTTGCTCACTTGTGTTCCTCATTGGCCATAGCAATGAATGGATCAGTGTTGTTCTAAGAAGCCACTGAGGCTTAACCATCTACCCTCTCATTCCTGTGTCTGTCATTCTGTCATTATTGCTGTACTTCTTCAAGTTTTGAAAGCTTTCAAATTTTGGAGTGGACTTTTAAAAATACATGGAAACTTGGGAGAGGACCCACTTGAAATTTTTATCATTTGACATCTTAGCACGGACTTGCTAAAATAGATCCTCCATAAAGAGAAAATCTCTTTTGTTGACAGTAAACCTTATTTTAACTCACCCCCAGATGTACAAAGTATATTCATTGACTGTATGAGTTATGAATTTCCTTTACAATTTCATTAAGAGAAGAGACATTACTAATCAACTTATAGTAGTCACACTTTGATCCGGGTTCAGTTACTCATTTGAGGCAAGAATTGTTAACTTAACCAATGGTGTCAAAAAAAGAGAAGCTCATGTAGCTATTGGATCCTCCAGTGTTCAGGTCCAAAAAATACTGAAAACTGTGAAGGACCTGTTGGAACGGCGTCTGTCAGCCGTGTGACATACTCCAGAGGACATGGATAGTATGTCATTGAAGATAATTGTTTAAATAAGCTGTCATGTTTGCCCAGCCTCCCCATCTTTCCTCGTAGTGTCCTCTGCCATATCATCCTTTGCTTTCACCCCATCCACATAAATAGCTCATCTGCCCAAGATGTAGAATCAAGGACACAGGTAATTCAAAAGGTATTTATGTCCATGTATTACTTATCTGATTTAAATAGCCCAGCAGTGATGAAATACTAGCGTAGCAGAATCTAGGATGGTTTGGCCCAGCTTATTAAGTTGTTATGATGCACATTACAGCCTCATTTGCTGTAATTAATTAGTAGAGAGAGGATAGAGCCTCAGCCTTAATTACTTTTATCCAACAAATGTTTTTGAGGCGAGGTCATTTATTAAGAAGAGTACACTTAATATGTATGCAAAAGGTCCATTTATTCTCCCTTCACTTTACCTTCCTCTTCAATGCTACTATCTAAAATAAAATTCTTAAAGCTCTAAATAGAAGCATGCAATGTGTTCTGTGGCCAGTGGTCTTTTTATACTAAAGTGACATTTCCTAACATAATTTACATGCAATCTTTGTACTTTAACTATTTCAAATCCTTAGTCTATTTAGGAGATAGAATTGGGAGGAATGATGGGACCCAGTTTTCTCCCTCTCCTTGTCAAACCATTCGGCTGGGATGAGATGACTAGTATAATTGTTCAAAGTCAAAATGGTAAGATGCAACCAATAATAAGTATATACAGTATGTTGCTATCAGCTACCTGAACTAGCATGGCTATTTTTTATGGATATCCATTTTTTACATGAACGTGAAAACAGTAATAAATTTAAAATAATTTATCTCAACAGTTTTCAAAGTGGCTTTTTCCATGTGTTACTTCATTTAATCATTTTGCCTAATTGGGTAGGCAAAATGCTGTTACCTTTCATTCATGAGTAAAAGAACTAAGATTAAAAGATGTTCAGGGATTTGGCCAAGAGCATACAATTGTCTTCGTGGAAACCAGAAACAGGCCTGGCCTTCTGATGGTCAGGTGGTACATAACCCTCCACATGACTGTTGATAAACATTTTAAACATTCAGAAAATAAATATAACAGATACCCATGTATCCGTCTGCCTAGATTTAACAAATGTCAGCCTTCAATTTATTTGCTGAGGTCATTTTTATGTTTGGGCGTTGGTAACTAAGCATTGTGAATGCACCTGTTCTTCTTCTTCCCCATCTCTTTTCAGTCCCTCCTGCCTCCCTCGAAGAATCCCCACTATCCTGAATTGGTTGGGAATCACTGAAAGGTTCTGGGCCCCCTTCACTCATTTCGCTAATCCCCAATGTCCCCACATATAAGTGGGATCATCCAGTATTTGTCTTTTCTTTAGCTCATTTCATGTCAATGCTCTCTAGGTCCACCTGTATTGTCGCACATGGCAAGATTTCCTTCTTTTTCATAACTGAATAATATTCTAGTGTGTGTGTGTGCGCACGTGTGTGTATATCACATTTTCTTTATCCATTTGCAGACACTTAGGTTTCTCCCATGTCTTGGCTCTTGTAAATAACACTGCAATGAGCATTTTAAGTTAGTGTATTTGTTTCATTTGGATATAAACCCAGAAGTGGAATTGCTAGATCATATGGTAGTCTATTTTTAATTTTTTGAGGAATCATCACAATGTTTTTTATAGTGTCTTCACCAACTTACATTCCACCAATAAAGGTTTCCTTTTCTCCACATCTTTGTCAGCATTTGTTAGCTCTTGGCTTTTTGAAGGTAGCCATTCTTACAGGTATGAGGTGATATCTCATTGTGCTTTCGATTTAGTGATATCTTTTTAAAGAGGCCTGTTCTAAAGTATGTTGGCTATGCCTTGAGTGGAAGATAAAGAATCTCAACTTTAAATGAAAATGGGAAATTTTTCTTTTGTTTTTTCTTAGATTAGATTAGGTTCTTGAGAAGCAGAGTCTGAGTGTAGAATGTAGGGGCAAATAAATTTTTGAAGAATGCTCTCCAGAAAAAGTCAGTAAGGACAAGGATAAGAAAGATGGAAAAGTAGAGCAAGGCTAAGATTATGGGTAAAATCTAGCCTTGGCTTGATCTGTGAGCGGGGGGTCTGCAGCATAAGTTGCACAGCAGAACTCTTTCTCCTGGAGCCAGGGGGTGGCCTCTTGTTTTTTTGAAATCATTTGTTAATGTACATGTGGTGGTTGGGGGTGAAGGGGCAGTGTCCTCATTTCCTGGCAAGATGGCACCTGTCAGCTGAGGGCAGTTCCCCTGAGAGAATCACCTTGGAGCCATTCACAGACATCCTTCACAGCCGCCGGGCAATGGACGCACCAGCACAGTAAGTGGGATGGGGGCAGGGTGAGGGCGACACCCTAGCTTCTACCGCACTGATTCATATATTGAACTGGAAATTCTAGTTTCTGAATTGAGATTGTTTTTTACAACTTAAAATGATTGTAGGATTTTCTACAGCCTAAGTGTGCTGAGAAAAGACATGGAATCACCTGTGTTTCTGTCCCAGGGCAGAGGACAAAGTCCTCCAACTAGAAAGGACAGCAGAATACAGAAAACAAACACAAAGTGGCTTTTTATGATTATACCTGATTAATCCTCTATGCTCAACACACCAAGTGTGTATAAACACACATACATATTATGCATATATGTAAGTGTACATGATTCGTCACATTTCATGTCATTTATACATGTATATACATATACACATATGCATATATATTTCATTTACTATCTAATATTCTGTAGCTTAGAAAAAAATGAATGTAATATTCTTACAGCAATCTTATAAGTAGCCACTGTTAATATCATTATTATATAAACACTAAAACTGACGTGGCTCTTATGGCTATAGCAAAAGTATAGATGATACTCATATTTTCTTGTCAGCATTCTACTTCTTTGAAATGGAGAAAATTGAAAAGAGGGCATTTCTTTTTCTGCCAAAGATCTGGAAACACTTTGTCCCTGGAGTAGACTCCCAGCCGAATGAGTATGTCCATAGGAATGGAAGAAATCACACGCGTTGCTCCAGGATCCTATGTTTGCCAGGTCTCACTGCTTTACTTTGGATTTCTACCATCTGGGCGAAGGTCAGTCCAAAGACCTGCGACCCACTGTGGTGCTGCAGATTGCTGTGCATCGCCAGGGAAATGTGTTCTCCTGCATCTTTGCCAGTTAAGGATCTGAGGATGAGATGTTTGCATCCCTGGCACCTCAAATTTTGTGTCAAACCAGGACAGTACTGCAAGAAATCCCTTTGCCAATTTTCCTTTATTAAAAAGATACTCCCTTCCATGCCCAAGAATAACATTATGGAAAAGCATAACCAGTTAGCTATGTTTGACCATGGTCTTGAGGAATTCAGCAGGATCCCACAGAATTCCAAACTATGCATGTTTTAATTCATAAGCAAAGGATAAAAGGTAAGTCAATGACCTAATAATAGAAGATGCATAATTCTTTAGAATGCTTTACAATATCACCAGAGTGCCAAGCATCAGTGTTATAAAGGTGGTCATACACTGTGGCTACATACATAGTATGCTTGTGTTATATTTTGAGCAATAACAAATGTGCTTTTTTTGGAAGTTGTGAAAATTGAGCTGATTATTAAGGGTTTGGCATTTTATTTTGCTGTATGGAAAGAAATTTAGCTTGAGGTTTCACACCCAGCATTTGGGACTTCATCCAAGCTCAGTGGTCCTAGACATGGTCAGTATCTTCTTCTCAAGTTTAAATAGTCCCACTAGCCTTCAGAATCTTCAGTCGTACACTGCACTATTATTTTAAAGCACATCTTTTAGTGCCAGGCAAACACTAGTGAAGTTCCAAGTAGAAGCATCTTTATTTGTTTCCTGTGGTTCAGAAACCATTTCCATTTGCTTGAATAAGACACTGTCTAAAAGCAATTTCCTTTTCTTCCCATGTCTTCCTGAAATGGTAAATTATTAAAATTATCAGGGCTACCAGTACAATAATGAATGAGAGGTGATTTCATATCGGAGGAGGCACTGAGCAGAGGAAGAGATTTGAAAGTTTAACATAAATTCATTCTATGGGGCTCAGGTCAGGGTTTTTTGTCACTGTTTGGTAGTAACTCTCTTGTCCCTTGATCAACACACACTCTCCCTGGTTCTGATATTGCATTATGAGGGTGATTCATCTCAGGAGGAAGCTCTGTCTTTTAGCTCACATCAGTGCTCACGAGAGGTCATGAGTAAGAAGAAAATGATGAACAATTAGGTAGAACATATAAACAAAACTGAGTGGAGCCTCTGGAAAGAAAGCTTAGTTTATAGATGGCTCTCTGTGTACAGAACAGCCCAGTACTTCCATACTAAACTGCTAATCAGAAAATCGGGGTTCTGGCCTCTGCTCTGACATCCATGTGCCTTTGGGAAGACTCACAACCACACTAAGTCTCAGTTTCCACTTCCATAAAATGGTGACACTAGTTACCTGCTTTGCCCCCTCCAAAGCATATTGTTAAGAATCAAATGAGATAGCATTGTCATAAACTGGGAAGCACTTTATTAATACAGGGTGGGGCGGAAGTCAGTTTACAGTTGTGAGTACATGAAACACAGAGCTTATTCTCGTATTATTATATAATATTGTACTATTTTCCATACAAGCAACTGTAAATCTACTTTTGCCCCACCCTGTATAAAGTGCTGGTAGTACAGCACATATGTTAAAGCTAGTGCTTGAAGTGTTTTTCTTAACTCTGTCCCTTCTTATTTCGTCACACTGCTGCTAAGCTCCCATCATCTCAATTCTTACTCATGACCGGTCTCCTGCCTCCAGTTCCACCTTTCAAAACCCTTTCAGCCCCTCCTGTACTTTGCATCCAGGTTTGTAAATCTTAAATGACCGCTTTCCAGGGAAATGCTTTAACTCTTACAAACCATTTGAGTCCCGTGTAATATTTTAAAATAATAAAAACAACACGCCCATGGTAAAGAAATAATGTGGGTGCTGAGGTGATTTAATATCAGTTACATCTCTCTGTCCCTTGGGAATCGAGAGATCTAAATAAATTAATTCTTTCTTCTAGTTCTATAGCTCATAATTGGTCACAATGGTGTCATACAAATTATTGAGAGCACACTTCCTCAGGATGGCTATATATTTATCTGGACCTTTTTTTTTTTAGTGATAAAAACTCAACAGAAAATATATTAAGCAAAAAAGTAAATAGGTTTGCTTATATAACTGAAAAATTGAAAGGTAGTATATGGTTAGATCCAGTGACATGAATTATATCAAAATAATTCTTTTTGCTCTACTTTCCCCTGTATTGCCTTCTCTCTTGGGTGGTCTCTTGGCCTGCATGTGGTAGAATACTGATGAAGGCAGCCTGAATTAACTAAGGTTAATTAGAAGTTAATTCTGCAAGTAATAGAAAATAAATTAAAAATGGCTTAAACAACACAGTTTATTTCTCTCTCACATCTGGGTCTTGTTGTAAACAGTTCAGGGCTGATAAAACAGTTATGTCCCATGAAGTCTGCAAGCACCCATTCTCACAGCTTTCTGAACTGCCATCACTGGAGTGAGGGGATGGCTCACTGTCTGAGGTGGAGCTCTAATCATGCAAACATTGTATTACAAGTAGGAGGAGAAATGTAGTGATAGGTTACAAAGCACCTATCTTGTAAGAAAGATTTCTGAACACTCTCACAGGACATTTTCACTTATGTACCACGTGTTGACAGGGCCATAAGTAGCTACAAGAAAGGCTGGAAAATGTAGGGTTTGTTCTATATACTCTATAAGACCATTTATTATTGTGGTACAAGGAGAGGGCAGATATTGGAGAATAAGTAATATCCTTTGCCACGTAGCCCCCCAAAAACATTGTATTAGCTTTGTAACTTTCATGGAAAGAGAACGTCCTCTCAAGTAGATCTAGCAGAAAACTTCTGGCAGTGCTGTGATAGGTCCAGCCTGAATCTCACATCCATTTTTCAATCCATCACTCTCACTGGTGGAAAGACTGGCCAGACCTACTCACGCGCTCATCCCTGTGGAACAGATGGGGATGGAGAATAGAGGCCAGAACAGCTGCAGAAGACCACATGGAATGGACTCCTCCAGGAAAAAAAATTATGTAGTAGAGAGATTGTGATGGTTAATTTTATGTAAACTTGTTTGGGCTGAGGGATGCCCAGATAGCTGGCAAAAACATTATTTCTGGATGTGTTTGCAAGGGTATCTCCAGAAGAGATTAGCACTTGAATTGGTGGGCTGAATAAAGAAGATCACCCTCCCAGTGTGGGAGGGTATCATCCAATCTCTTGAGGGCCCGAATAGAACAAAAAGGTACAGGAAGGACAAATTCACTCTATCTGCTGGAGCCCAGGTATCCTCCTGCACTTGGAAGAGTGTTCCTTGCTCTCAGGCCTTTGAACTCTGACTGAACTATATTACCAGCATTCCTAGGTCTCCAGCTTGCAGATGGCAGATTGTGGAACATTTCAGCCTCTATAACTGCATAAGCCAATTCCTATAGCAAATCTACTTTTACATATGTATGTATCTATATATATTCTGTTGGCTCTGTTTCTCTGGATAACCTGAAAAAATGCTGGGAGGGTGTCTAAGATCAGATAAAAGCAGAAGGGATGCTGGGTGGGTATAAAAAGCAGAGGTCTGCAATAGCTTCTCTGTCTCCAGCTTTAGCACCAGGACATCCCATTTTATTCTGTGTCAACTGAGAAGCAGAATTCATTACAATTTTTGTACAAAATGGTCAAGGTAACGCCTCACTATATATGTCTAGTATGACAAAGGCCTGAATATTATCTATGTCCTTATCTCCCCAATGAGATGTGAATGTTGTATGAATGTAACCCTTTGGAGTTGTATGACACAGATGCAGTGCCCTCGGTGTTATGGATGAGACGAGACATTCACATGGGCTACCAAGTCCTGTGGAGGAAAAGGGACAGTGCAGCCACAGTGCAGAAAGATTGATTGGCTTCCTCTCATACATGCCCCAACCAGGGATCAAACCCACAACCCAGGTATGTGCTCTGACCAGGAATGTAGCCTTTTAGTATACAAGACAGTGTTCCAACAAGCCAAACCACCCAGTCAGGGCTCTGCCACTTCTCTTTATCCAATTGTCCATCAATGAGTACTTAGGTTGCTTTCATATCTTGGCTATTGTAAATAATGCTGGTTCCATGCGTACTTGGAAAAAAATGTATATTCTGTTGCTTTGGGGTGGAATGCTCTAAAAACATGAATTAAATCTATCGGTCTAATGTGTGATTTAAGGCCACTATTTCTGTGTTGATTTTCTGTCTGGAAGATTTATCCATTGATAACAATAGGAAGTTAAAATCCTGTACTGTGACTATATTACTATCGACCTCTCCTTTTATGTCAGTCAGTATTTGCTTTACATATTTAAGTGTTCCTGTGTTGCATGCATAGATATTTACAAGGTTTATATCCTCTTGTTAAATTGACTCACATATTGTATCTTTAAAAATTCTTTTTAAATTAGTCACCTATTTATGACTAAGTGAAACACAACATTTGTCATCATGAGGTTGTTATAACTTAGGAATATTTACTAAATCTGCTATTTCAAGAAATTCTAATTTTATCGGATTAGTGCTTTTCAACCTTGGTTACTGTACATTAGAATCACCTGAAGTATAGTAAGAAAACAAACTGTTTCCAAGTTCTCATTGTCAGAATATCAGAATATCTAAGGAGTGAGGCCTGGTCTCCCTGCCTCCCTCCCTCCCTCCTTTCCTTCCTTCTAATGTAGTTTTATATTAGCTCTCATGACTAACTAAAATCAACATTAACTGAGGTCTGTGTGGGCTAATTGGTCTTCCCTAAACAAATTTGTCCAAAATGGAGTATGAGACTTTATAAAGGCTCAAAGGTAGAGCAGTTCCTTTGCCTTATATTCAGGCACAGGCAGGACTTAGGTTTTCTCAATCATCTGGAGATGCCAGAACTCTGAGCATCTTCCCAACCATGGTTCCTTGGTCTCACTTCCAAGAGGGATCCAAACCCCTGTCCTTCGCATATCCCTAGCACTGTGACTGACAAGGATTATTCTGCTGTTTGAAACTTGTGGTTCATCTTTGCTGATGAGTGGTCTTAGCACCATTTCCATTTTGTCCAGACTAAAGCTCAACACAGTATACACTATTTAACAATTTAAAAAAATATCCTGAGAAATAGCCCTATTCTAGGACACTCTGCTGAAGCTCCCATCTGTCTTAATACATGAGCAGAGGCCTGCCACAGTCCCAAACTTGGCTTTGCAACAAGCAAGTGTGTTTTTATTGTCCTATGTCGTAAGTCTACCAAGGAACCTGTGCTTATTTACTTAGTTTCTTTCTTTAATGACCTCACAAAAGGTTAGGAACTGAAGATCAGGTGCAGAGAGAATTTATTTTCATGGTCTGACTAGCATTTTCAGCGACAGGAACCTGATGACCGGAATATCTGTTCTCCCACCCTTTCTCTTCAGCCATTGTTTAGAAGGCACCAACCACTGTGACTCTTGCGGAGATGTGAGGCACCAGTCTGGAGGCAGGATTTGAGCTGGCTGCTAGGAGGAACACCAGTGTCATAATTGGTCACCTTCTGCGGCTGCTCACTACTGGCTCTGAAAGGCCCAAACTGAGAGTTTCACTGAGAAGAAAGGGAAAGAAAGAGCAGGAGGTAAACATAAGAGAAAGCACAATATCTTTACAACACTTTTTTTGGGTAGCTGATGAAGGAGGAAGGAAAGATAAAGTCGATCCATCTACAAGTACCGGGCACTGAGCTCTCCCAGAACAACTATTGGCTGGATCGCTACCTTCTTTATCATTCAAACCTTAAGTCAAATCCTGGGGTATTTTCAGATACCTTAAACCATCACAGATGCTGGTGTGCTAATAAACTGGCCTCCAGTTGCCCATGGAGCACTCCTACACCACAACAGCCGTGCAACTAATCAGTACCGGTTTAAGCTTCTGCTGAGTTCCCTTGTCAAGGGTGGTGGGGGTGGGCTTTTTTCAGGGGCTCCCGAGGGCTGCCTTTTACAGAGCCAGGTGGTTCCTGAGGGCATCATGGTGGGATAGAAAGAGCCCGGACTGTGTAGCCTGATACATCGGCAGTGTCGTGGTTGTGGGTAGACACATGGCACATGACTGGTGTTGTGAACAAAGGGCTCAGTAAACGATATCTATAGGCCATACTAATGACATAGGATAGAAGAGAAAATACTAGGGAAAAAAATCATGAACAGAGTGGGTGATGAGACAACAAACACTTTAGCAGGACAATTTCATTTAGGAAAATGATTCAATAGAAAAGAAAGCTACAACAGGTTGACACCTTTAGGAAGGACATACACTTACTCATTTTTTCCCTCTCATATCCATCTTCATGGAAAATGAAAATGGATTGATGATTCTGAGTGCAGTAAATCTTTGACTACCCTAGGCTTTTGCACAAATAAGCAAAGTAATACTAGAAGGGACCTGGAATTAAGAATTAGATCTTTTAAATCATAGCTCTAACCTCAGTTGTTAATAGTCTCATAAATAATTTGGTGTTTTGAGGTCTTGGTTTTCTCACCTGTAACAAAGTGAGAAATATATGTCTGCTTTTTTAACCAGAAGGTTTCAAGACTCAAATGAAATAATATTCATTCATCTGTTTACCTTGTTTATTCATTTAACAAATACACATGTATTGTCTCTCATGTGCCAGCACTGTCCTGGGTGCTGGAGATACAGAAGCGGGCTGTGCAGATGAAGGCCATTGCTCTTGTGGAGCTTAAAATTTGGCAAGAGGAGAAAGATAAAAAAATCGATGGATAGATATGTCAAGTATTGATAAATGCCATGAAAGAAATAAATAGCTAAGAGTTGTAACAATACATGAAAAGCTTTATAAACTGTAAAGAATTATACAAATTTAAGATTTTACCCAATTTCAAGCTTCACGAATGTATAGGATTTAGCTCCAGGTATTTGGTACTGGAGAGTACATTGTATTCTTTCAGACAGGGGGAATTCCCGTTATTGTTCATTACAAGATCAGCCTTAAGGACTTCCGGCCAAGATGGAGGCATAGGTGGAAACACTGTACCTCCTCTCACAACCAAGATTAAGGACAACAAATATTTATAAACAATAACAAAACCAGAACACAGAAAATTGAAATACGGAAGTCGACAACCATTCAACCCGACTGACAGCGTCACAACTTGGCGACTAGGCTGCCCCGCCCTGGTGAACACCTACTGCTCCACCCCTCATACGCAACAGGCGCCACCTGACCAAAAATGACTCAAACATAAGAAAAGCTCAGAGTCCCAGAGCCAATACTTTTAAACAAGCAAGAGATAGCCGACCTATCAGATGCACAGTTCAAAGCACTGCTAATCAGGATGCTCACAGAATTGGTTGATTTTGGTCGCAAATTAGATGAAAAAATGAAGGCGTTCACAAATGAAATGATGGAAAATGCACAGGGAACCAGTAGTGATGGGAAGAAAACTGGGACTCAAATCAATGGAGTGGACCAGAAGGAGAAAACAAACAACCAAGCAGAAAAGAATGAAGAAACAAGAATTTAAAAAAATGAGGAGAAGCTTAGGAACCTCTAGGACATCTTTAAACGTTCCAACATCCAAATTATTGGAGTACCAGAAGGGGAAGAGGAAGAGCAACAAGTGGAAAACTTATTTGAACAAATAGTAAAGGAGAACTTCCCCAATCTGGCAAAGGAAATAGACTTCCAGGAAGTCCAGGAAGCTCAGAGAGTCCCAAAGAAGTTGGATCCAAGGAGGAACACACCAAGGCACATCATCATTACATTAGCCAAGATTAAAATGAAGGAGAGAA
>PVKM010010464.1:0-29213 GCA_004027735.1 Carollia perspicillata
CTTAGATAAGTCCCTTTAATATTTCATATAATAAAGGTTTGGAGATGATAAACTCCTTTAACTTGACCTTATCTGGGAAGCACTTTATCTGCCCTTCCATTCTAAATGATAGCTGTACTGGATAGAGTCACCTTGGATATAGGTCCTTGTCTTTCATGACTTTGAATACTTCTTTCCAGCCCCTTCTTGCCTGCAAGGTTTCTTTTGAGAAATCAGCTGACAGTCTTATGGGTAGGTACCTACTCCTTTGTAGGTAACTCTCCTTTTCTCTTGCTGCTTTTAAGATTCTCTCCTTCTCTCTAATCTTGTGTAATTTAAGTAGGATGTGTCTTGGTGTGTGCTTCCTTGGGTCCAACTTGTTTGGGACTCTCTGAGCTTCCTGGACTTTCTGAAAGTCTATTTCCTTTGCCAGATTACGGAAGTTCTCTTTCATTATTTGTTCAAACAAGTTTTCAACTTTTTGATCTTCCTCTCCTCCTCTGGTACCCCTATGATTCAGATGTTGGAATGTTTAAAGATGTCCTGGAAGTTCTTAGGCCTCTTTTGAATTCTTGTTTTTTCATTCTGTTCCAGATGAATGATTCTTTCTTCCTTCTTGATCCATACCGTTGATTTGAGTCCCAGTTTCTTTCCTGTCACTGTTGGTTCCCTGTACATTTTCCTTTATTTCACTTAGCATAGCCTTCATTTTTTCATCTAATTTGCGACCATATTCAACCAATTCTGTGAGCATCCTGATTACCAGTGTTTTGAACTATGCATCTGATAAGTTGGCTATCTCTTCATCACTTACTTGTATTTTTTCTGGAGCTTTGATCTGTTCTTTCATTTGGGACATTTTTTTTTGCCTTGATGCCCCAGTTACTAGTAAGGGGTGGAGCCTTAGGTGTTCACCAGGGCTGGGCAACTCTGTTACTGTGTTGAGATGTGGGGGAGGGGTCGAAGAGGGAACAGTGCTGCTTGCTCTGCTCTCTGCCGGCTTTCAGTCACTTCCCCCGCTACCCATGATCAAGTTGTGCCTTTCTGGTGCTGACTCCTGGGTGCATGGGTTTGTGTACATTCTAAGACACTGTAGGTCTCTCCAACAAACTCTCCTGTGAGGCTGGGAGTTTCTACTGCCGCTGCCTCAACCTCCACAGGTGTTTTCAGTCAGAGGCTTTGAGGCTTTATTTCCCTGTGCTGGAACCCTGGGTTGTGTGTTCTGTCTCGCTCTCCTGTTGTTCTTCCCGGGTTATCAGCATGTGAATGTGGGACCACCTGGTGCACCAGCGGCTGCCTCACAGGGTCCACCAGCCACTGCCATGTCAGCCTGAGTCCTCCAGCCATTGCCTTGCCATGAGTCCTCTCTGCCCAGCTTCCCATCTCCACCCCTCCTACCGGTCTGGATGAATGTTTCTTCTTTAACTCCTTGGTCGTCAGACTTCCATACAGTTCAATTTTCTGTCACTTCTGGTTGTTTTTTGTTTTTAAATTTGTTGTTGTCCTCCTTTTGGTTGTGTGAGGAGGCATTGCGTGTCTGCCTACGCCTCCATCTTGGCCAGAAGTCCTAGTGTTTCTATTTTGATTTGTAACTATCCACTTACACAGTTATTTCTACTGAGCCAGTCATTTGTCTGTTTCATCATACATTTAGCCTTTGCGTGGCCTCTGTAAGCCCAGCCGACCGTGCCCAGGTGCTCGTACATAAAATCATTTCTTTGAATGAAGTGGGCAAAGACGTCGCTTAATTATTTACGCCACATCTTCTTTCAAGAAGTGAAGAAGCAGGATCTGCTTTCCTGCCGGACAGTTTATTCTGTGTAAGTCCGGGCATGTTCTCCCGTTTGCGGCAGCATTGGGTTGCCACATCCCCCGAGCTGCTGACAGTCTGCACATGGAGAGAGCTGGCCGAGCAATCTGGCCGAGCCCGACTGGAAAGAGCTGCGTTTGCATGGCGTCCTCATCCTCAGGGTGGGACAATGTCCTTGTGTCACAAGAACAGCAGTCACACACAAAGCGCTGGTCCATAGAGAGGGCTGATTGCCTTCAGGCTGGAGCATAAGCAGTGGCTCACCATGAATACCCATCTGTATGTCTGTCTGTCTGCCTGCCTGCCTTTCCCTACAGGGCATCTCCACGTCATTAGGGATTCTGGCAGACCTCTTCGTGTCCATGAGCAAGCAAGAGTACGAGAAGTTTAAAAACAGCCCATGGATGAACTTGGTAATTATCGCTCACCAAACCACAGTGCAGACGGCCAGCCTCCTCCTCTGTGCTGGCGTCAGGGAGCACAGTGTCTCCCCTCATGGATGACGTCCACACTGCTGGGGACGGTTCCAGCGTGTCCTGGGGCTGTGTTGCCCCAGCATCTGGCCTGGCCCCAAACATGTGGAGGTCACTCAGTGACGGGGAAGGAGCTTCCAAATGAGCATAGAATTCAGTTTCCACACCTGGGCCACCTCAATGACAAAGGAAAGGGTTTTTTAAAGTTTTTAAACATTTTTAAAGTTTCATCATCAGCTACTTAAATCAGAGCATTAGTCACTCGTTGAGGCCCCCTAGCTCTGCTAATAATGATCCCTACTGTTTATGCATGTTTTACAATCCAGAAAGCATGTCTGTGTATATGATCCACATGAAGTCCTTTGGGCAACAGGTGTCACCCCAGTTTTAGAGAGAGATATGCGGAGGTCTAGAGATACTGCGTTAGGTGTGTGGTGTGCAGCTTCTAAGGAAGCCACCCGGAGCAGAGCCAGGCCCCCCAACCACCAGGGTCTCTCTTGGCAGGAGGACACTGGCCTGTTCTCCTGCACTGTGCAGAAGCGGAGGTTTTCACATGATCTCCAAGGTGGCCATTTTTGTGAAGTGCCAAGTGACAGCAGTGGCCACACTCAGTGCTAGGAGCATGAGGACGCGCCCACGCAGCCTGATGACAGTGCCTGGAACCTTAGCTGTTGCCTCTGCTGCCAGACAAACACAGGGGGAAGACTCTGTCCCTCGTTCACTAAAGCTGTCCCCCAGACCTCCCTGGCCCCACCCATGTGCATTGCCCTCACATGGGGTGTTGGATCCCCTCCCCTCAGCAGAAATTGAGCTCCTGGCAGACTCACCGCCTGCATGTCCTTGCGTCTAGAACAGTGCCTGACACCAAGGTACTCGTGCATGTTTCTAAACTTAATGGAGGGACCTAACTGTTGTGAAACTGTAAATCAAAGGGCTCTCTGCTGAGAACAATTCAGAGACCAGCCGTTAATCTGGCTGCAGAACATGCAGGGTTCCTCCAGAGTGGACAGTGCGGATGATGCTGCCAGGGTGCCAGGCCAGCCCTCTCTGGGGTATGGATAATGCAGGGGAGGGACAGTCACTCTTCTGTGGCCCAGTTCTCAAGCAATTGAGACAGGTTGGGGGAGGCAGGGCACCCATGAGACTTGGCTTCATAGCCTACCTGTTGCTGTGGGCCCCGCTCTCTCCCAGGGCCCACTGAGGGATGTGGACCACCACTTGCTGATGGCAGCTGAAGCCTGCAAGCTAGCGGCTGCCCTCAGTCCCTACACGCCACTCTTCGTGCTCACGGCCATGGTAAGCGGGGCGTGGCGGGGAGTCATGGTCAGATCACAGAATCAGAGGTCCTGTGCAGAGGTCTCATGGGCAGAGTGGGGACATCCTGGTGGGACCTCACTAATTCCCCCAGAGGAGTAGAGGCTGTCTGCCCCAGAGCACTGTCCCCAGCACTTTGCAGTCACCAAGGGGCCTTTTCAGAATGCACAGCCCTGGGTTCCCCACTTGATCCTGTGAATGCAATGTTCTGGGATTGGTCCCCAGAGACCTTTAGTGTTGAAACACTGCCCAGGTGACTCAAACACACGGGAGGCTTTGGAGCCACCAGTCCCTTGTTCTATTACTGAACGAACAATGTGTTTCTCTGCAGCAGCCTTGTTCGCATAGAGAAACTTACCATGTCCCACTCATACAGTCCGTTGAGTGGAGGCTGTAGGAGAGTGTAGTTCCTGCCAGCCCCTCCCACCTGCCAGTCCCTCCTCCTCTGTCACCAAAAAAACCTGTATTCACTGTTCGATTGTGTGTTTTTCCTAGCATACCCGTGTCACATGCTTATCGTCCTACACTACCGTGTTTGTTTCTTCCTAGTATTCTAATGACTGTTCTCTGGGAATTCTACGGTTTTCCTGTTTTACCTCCAGTGCTCAGGTGCACGTCTGATTTTGCATGTGTTGTTTTCTTAGAACATCCGTGGCACGTGCTTGCTGTCCTACACTGGTTCTAACGACTGTCCTCCAGGCACAAGAACTGCGCATCTGAGGGAAGCCAGAGAGGCCTTCGAGATTGGCCTCCTCACCCAGAGACACAATGAGGCAGCAATGGGAAGGCAGGAGCTCCACAGTCTCCTCAGAGCAGCATTCGGCCTGGCCACCGTACACCACCGGCTCCACGGGGAGACTGGGCCAGGCCAAGCGGCCCGGCACCTCTGCTGTGAGGCCATGGGGAAGTTGTATGCATTCAGTGCCTCTGCTGGGAGTCAGGAGCGAGCCGTTCTCGCCAGGGAAGTCATATGTGCTGTCAGCCAGGTGAAGGACCATTTGCAGGTTCAGAGCTTTGCAACCTCAGAAGACGGGGCTTATGTCCCAGCGGGTTTCGAGTGTGGGCTGCACAAGCCCATCCTGGGCGGGCAAGTGGATTTCCAGAAAATCCTTGAAACCTATTCACAGCACCACACTTCCTTGTGTGAAGTATTTAAAAGCACTTGTAAAAACAACAAAAACAGACAGAAAGATGCCAGCCCGGGAGTCTGCATCACTGCACTTAAAACAGACACAAAAAGCATAGAAACCATGAGTACAGAAGACAGGCTGTGTCTCCAAGCAGGAGGGGGAATGTCCTGCTCCCAGGTGGCTCAGAACAGCCAGGAGGTACCCAGGAGGGCGGGAAGGAGAGGCTGGACCCATTCAGATGCTTTCCGAGTCCCCTTGGACCCAGATGTGGGGACTGAGATGGAGTCACCAGGCCACCGCAGCAGCAGGGAAGCTATTTTGAGTGACAGCCAGAGCTCCTGCTCCTGGAGCAAGTTATCAAGGTGCAGCGCTTCCACCAGCTGGGAAGAGGTAAGTGACCAAGGAGACAAGAGCCCGACCAAAGGACAGCCTAGTGGAGAGCACTTGGTGGACACTCAAGGTCCTGCAGCTGGTGTGGGAGCACAGGGGAGTGACGAGGGAAGCACAGCCCTGTGTTCACTGGCTTCAGAGCTTCGTGACCTCCCTTTCCCAGGGTCCAAGGGAGATAGTTCAGAGTCCTGTCCACCTCACGTGCCCTTGGCCACACTCATGGCCTCCAGCTCAGGACGGCTGGAGCAGGGTCTGGAAGAAATGCAGGAAGTTAGAACTACAGGCTCCAGAGACTCTTCTGCTCATCCCAGACCCTCATCTGGGTCTGCTGCTTGGTCTCCTGATCCTGATTGGTCCAAGAACATGGCCGCCCCTCCTTCAGTCCAAGAAGAGACCTTTGAAATAATCGATGACTTTCCAGAAACCAGCTGTGATGCCAGAGACCGGTCTGGAGGAGACAAGGGAGAACTCACACACGGCACTGGCCTTGTATTGAAAGGGAGCCCCGCCGAGGTGGACCCAGAAGGGGAAACAGCAGACAGCACAGAGGACATGCCCCTGGGCTCCCACGGAGGCACGGGTGATTCTCTGGGCAGAAGTTCCACAGTGGCATGTCACTCTGTCACTCCTCTCTGGCCTTGTCAGAACCCACACAGGGGACAAAGCAGGGGCTCAGCCCCAGAGCCGGACGTGGACCCTGATGCATCCACGGTGGATGAGCAGGGCCAGCTCCTCGACCTGATGGGGCAGCATGACCATCCCGGGCCATGTGCCCCGAGGCAGCCCTATGATCCAGGGGCTGGGCCACCCCCTGCCCCCAGAAGCCATGAGGACTGCGAGACCACCGAGGAAGGGAATGTGCCTGAAGATGTGCTTCACTGCAGCTACAACTCCAGCTCATCTTCGGCGAGCTGGTGGGACTCGCCCATGTTCTCCAGCGGGTCCTCGGACGGGGGCAGCCCCTGGTCCTACCTGAAGTCCAGTGGGAGCTCTTTCACTTCCTTGGCAGGATCAGTGAGTCAGGAGACCCTCGAGGCTCGCACCCTGGAGCCCAATGACCTTGAAAGGCTGCTGGCAGGGGTGACACATGAGTGGCTGTTCCAGAGGCTGGAGCACACAGGGGTGTTCAAGCCCAGCCAGCTGCACCGGGCATACGGTGAGTGTGGCAGCCTCGGGTAGCTGCAGCTGGGAGGCACCTCTGTGCTGGGGGCCCTGGAGGAGCTGGTGTTCATCCCTTAAAGTGTAGGGGAGATGGAGGCCCTGTCATGCTGGAAGGGTACAGAGAAAGGTGACCTGCAGGCCGCCCTGGCTTGGCTGGGCGGCTCCAGAGGCTCCAGGACTCAGGCCACCTGTGTTTGGAAGTTTGCTAGAAGGACACACAAGGCAGTCTGGAGATGGAAATCTCGGCAGACTCGGAGACAGTCAGGCTCTGGGGCAGCTCTGGGTGCCATTTCCTGGTAGCACCCATTCTCAATAACAAGCAGCAATTTCTCATAGCACTTCTCCACACAGCTTCCAGGAGACAGAGTCTGGCCTAGCAGAGCACCAGCCTTCCAGTGGGCAGAGAGTTTTATCCCTGTGCACTGAGAGGTCTCTGGCCAGCGAGGGGACTAGTCAGGTGTCCTCCTGTCACAATCAGCACTGGCTTCCCACCTGAGGAGCCACCCAAGGTTCCCTTCTACAATGGGCTGGGGTGCGGCTGCCTGCCAGGCACACATCCGGGGTGGCGTAGGAGGGGTAGAGGCTCTGGGAAGAAAATAAGACAAAGGTCTCCTCCTAACCCAGAGGGTTCCATCATAATTCCCAAGATACTGAAGAATTATTACAATTTTTTTAAAATACTGCTAAGTGCACTTCAGAAGAAGCCATGCAGCTGGCTAAGCACTGGGTTCTAAGGTGGCAGTTCTCAGTCGGGCACAACATGGGCCCCAGAGGCTCTTCAATCTCCAGGCCTCACCTGAGAGATGCCCGTCTGATATTTCAGGCTGTGGATCCAGGCATTGGTATTTTTTCCCAGTTTTATTGAAAAATAATCGACATACATCACTGTGCAAGTTTGAGGCATGTGGCATGAATATTTGATTACAAGTGAAATGATTCCAATAGGTTCACTAACATCCATCTTCTCACATAAATACAATAAAAATGAAAGGAAGAAAAAAGGGAAAAAGATTCTCCTTATGATGAAAACCCTCAGGATTTCCTTTCTGAACAACACTTGCAGGTCTCTGACTGCAGCGCCAGCGGCAGTCGGCTCACTGTTGGCTGCATTCTGTGGACACAGGGTCTTACACTGGAGTCTGACCTGCTTCCTCCAGAGCCCGCCCTCCACCTCTGGTAACCACAACTCCAACCTCTCTCTCTCTTTCTCTCTCTTTTTATTCCACATGAAAGTGACATCATACCATACCCTAAAATGTAGCATTTCTTCCTCGGGGTTCATGTCAGTCTTTCTCCTCAAAGAGCTGCTTCTTATTCACCCACTTCCTCCGTTCTTCAAGGCAGAGTTTTTTATCCTACCTTTTCCTTTCTCAGTTGAGTTTACATCTTTGTACAGTAGCTATAATTTTTCAACTAATTCCTGGACTTTCCCAACTTAAAACAAGGGAGAGAGAAAAGGGTGTCCTTTAATATGTAATCTAGGATCCCTGGAGTTGCTGGGAACCTCTGAAGTACAATTTGGACTTATTGCTGCCCATGACACCTGGCATCCCGGGTCCCCAGGACGGGTGCGGGGCCTGTGCCAGGACTGTCTGGGGTCTTGTGTTTCCAAGGTCATTCAGTCTCCTCACTTTTCATACAAAAACCCTGCCTTTTTCCTAAGGTTGCCACCACAAACGAGATTCTGTGGCTCAAAGGCTATTCTTCATTTTATTCTAAAGCTTTCCTGACTTATTGTACTTTGCTACCTTTTTATTAGTTATCACAGAGGAGGCTAACATTTGAGAAATGCACAAAGAAGTTGAAGATTTCAGATACGCTGGATGAGGACCTGTGTTACTTCAGTTTTGTTCATCAATTGTGACATCATTTGGGAAATAAGATCCATTTTCCTCATCTTTTTTTACAGATGCTCTTTTGTTGAAATATTCTAAGAAATCTGAGTTGTGGACGGCCCAGGAAACTGTAGTCTACCTGGGGGACTACCTGAACGTGAAGAAGAAAGGCAGACAAAGAAACGCTTTCTGGGTCCATCATCTTCACCAAGAGGAAACGCTGGGGAGGTATTGCTTGAAAACATCGATGCCACTCCCGTAAAAAGGGCTAATTTTCCTCTCTGCTGACAACTGTCGCCCCCTTACTGCCCTTCTGCTCTCTGCATCTTCAGTTACCCCTGGTCAACTGCAGTCTGGAAATTCCAGAAACAAACACTTCATGAGTTTTAAACGTGTGCCATTGGGATAACACCACACACTATTCCCTGTGTCCCTCCCAGGACATGAATCATCCCTTTGTCCAGCATGTCCCCACCCACTGGTCACTTAGCAGTGTCTGCGTTGTAGCTCAGCTATTGAGGTATGGCAGTGCCTGTGTTCAAGTCACCCCAGTTTTATGTCACAGTGCCGCATTTACACACCTTATTACAGTGCATCTACCATTAGTTACTGTTGTTACTCTTACTATGCCTGACTTAATAAATTAATCCCTATCATGTGTATAGGGAAAATGTAGTCTATGTAGGAGTCAGTACCATTTGCGGCATCCACCGGGGGGTCTGGGATATACTCCCCACAGATAAGGAGGGACCGCTGTAATCATTTATGAGATTTTGAAAAGGCTGAGAAAGCTGGCCAGAATATATGTTTTCAGCTTCCTACTCCTCCCTCATCCTCATTAACTTATCGGTAACAGTTTCCATGGACTGACCGACATTCTGTCAGCTGTCTTGCACAGACCGATGTGACTCAGACCTGTTATGGAAATGCTGCCACCCTATGGGAAAGGTAGGAAAGGTGGAGCGTCTGCCCACTGGCAGGAGAGAGAATGTGCTAGCAGGAGCCTAAACTAGGAAAGCCACACTTGTATATAAACACACCTGCAGAAAAGGCGAGAGAATGCTTTGAAGCCTGAGGTGCATCATGTCCAGGTAGATACATAGCTGGGAGCCCAGAGTCACTGGCATGCAGGTGGGCTGACGGGCCGCAGGGCAGAGCTGCCCAGTGAGGGGACCCGGGTCAGAGATGGCGGCAAGGAGCAGGGAGCCGGAGTGGCTGTACCCCGCAGGAAACTGCCACCAAGGTGGTTTTGTTTGTTTGTAGGTATGTTGGGAAGGAGTACAGGGACCCGAAGAAGCTGTGGCTCCATTTCTCCGATGTGGAGCGACAGGTGACCGCCCAGCACTACGTGACTGAATTTAACAAGAGACTTTATGAACAGAAGATCCCAACGCAGATATTCTATATCCCATCTGCGGTACTGCTGGTAAGATTGAAGAGAGCAGGTTCTTGGGTGAATGGGCCCATAAACATAGCTTAGATTTCTCTCCCCAACCTACCGTTCATTTTCCTCCACCACCATTCCCGTGAGTATCAACTCAGTCACCAGCCTCCTCTACCTGCTTCATCCACACAGGCAGGTAATTGAGGCAGGACCGGCCATCCCGAGTGGGCCGGTCACACGGAAATCCCTGTGGATCCCGTGCCTGGCCCCACACGGTCAGGTCAGCCCTCAGCAGACCTTCCTTCGTGTCCTCTACTTTCAGAGACTGCACCTGACAGCCTGTCCCCTCAATGTGGTTCACAGACCCCAATTGTACCTATTGGCCCCCAACCCTGTGCCACAGGTTCAACACTGTAGTGAGAAAACATGATCATTAGGTTTTCACTTTCCAATAAACTTTGGTATGGCGGTTTTGTTCCAAACCTGTCTTCCTCTCATTTCTACCCACGACTCACAGCTCTGTCTGCTGGGACCTCCAAGGCTAATTAATCTCTTCACAAAGACGCCTCTCCGAGTGTATTAGGGCAACTGCCCCACCAACTTCTCTCCTGTTTGGATTGAGAAGACCCCGCTTCTCCAAAGATCCTCAGTCATGCCTAAAGGGTTTTTTTTCTTTACTTTGTGACATTTTTAGACCTACTTAGGCCCATTTTTATTACAGTGATAAACTGTGTTCTGTTTTGCACTGTCTTTATGTTGAGTACCACGCCAGGCATTTAACAAACCTCAACTCTCACCTTCTGAAACACGTCTGCAAAGTCGGTGGCACACAGAAATGCTCGCTCTGGGAGAGCAGCCTGGGACCCCACTCGTGACCTGGCCACGCCCCCTGCAAGCCTGCCTGGGGCGTCGCACATCATAGCCCATGTGTGATGTGTGCATTTTAGTGCAAGGGTAATAACGTTAGGTTCTATTGTATGCTGTACCTCGTTAAGCACTTTACATGCAAATAAAGAAACCAAAAATCTAGAAGTAACAAACCTCCTAAGTGGCAAAGCTGAGGTTCAAAGTGGTATCTCCTTGTCCCCAAAGCCCGTGCCTTCACTATTAGGTCACACAGGCCCCCGTTTCTATTTTTCAGATTTTAGAGGGCAAGAGGATACAAGGATGTGTCACTGTGGAACCTTACATTCTGGGAGAGTTTGTAAAATTATCAAATAACACGAAAGTGGTGAAAACGGAATACAAAGCCACGGAATATGGCCTGGCTTATGGACATTTTTCTTATGAGTTTTCCAATCACAGAGAAGTTGTGGTAGATTTACAAGGTATGTGGAACTGGGGGTTACTTTTTATATTTAGAATTATTTATTTGTAAACACGAGGTTTTGTCACTAGCTCTACCAATCACTCTTTAATAGACAGTTCAGTGAATATTTGGAATTAAGCGATTTGGCTCTGTGTAGCAAATGATGCCTGAGAAAATATCTGCAGCATCTGTCTCTGAGATGTCAAATAAGCGCTGTAAAGACTGGGCTCACGTTCTGTGGAGCAAACTTCTGCAGCAAATCCATGACAGATTTTTAAATTTTGCCGGGTGAACTTGAGTTGACTAGGTTTCTTCATGGTGAATGTTTCAATGTGTGAAAATCTTCTGGCTCTTTCCTTGCTCCTACCTTCTGCCTTTGTTACAGGTGTGATATTGGGATCATTAGGGAACCAAGAGCTGTGTGTCCTTGAACCTGACTTCTTCTACATTTCCCGCGTTAATATTTTAATTTTCTTTCTGTTGATCTGGTGTATTATTTATCAGAATGATTAGCCAACACTCTGCACTTTGTTTAAATGATAGAAGAGGTTACTTCTAATTATTTCTGGTAGTGATTCCATGACATTCTCCCAGATCTTCTCTGTCCCCTTCCACAGCACTTGGCACTTCTTGTCACACTGTGACTTACGCTTACTTAGACCGGCTTTTAGTCTGCCTCAGTTCACAAACATTTCAGCTCGACAGGCACAGACAGCTGACAGCTTGTCCATTGCAGTGTGCCCGGCGTCTGAACCAGTGTTTCGTGCGCCATGTACACTCAATAAATGTTTGTTAAGCAAATTAATATACAAATTCATGAATAAGGCACTAAAGAAATGTGGGAATTATGAGAAAACCATTCAATATTGTGAGTTTTTGTAATTATGTAAGTACATTTTATTGCTCTGTAATTCCTTGAAAATCGGTGGTTTGGGTGTGTCATGTATGACAAATTCAATTATCCAATATTCAATTCTTTCTTCTTAAAAACAGTAATTGGACTTCGTAATACAAAATCCCTTAGCGGAAATGCATTAAACGTAGAGCACAGGGTGACCACGTCTTAAGTGTCTGAGTCCACCCAGTTTTCCTGAAAGGCTTTGCTGACGTGCACAGCAGACCTTGCTCTCAGGCATGCTTCTTCCCCCTCCAGGCTGGGTGACTGGTGACGGAAAGGGGCTCATCTACCTGACAGACCCCCAGATCCACTCTGCCGATCAGAAAGGCGTCGCTGGCAACTTTGGAAGACGGGGCATTTCTTACTTCTTCACCCACCAGCACGTGGATTGCAATGAGATTTGCCGTCGTCTGTCTCTGACCAGGCCATTCGCTGAGAGCCCAAACCAGCCTCGGGTGGCACCGGTCCAGGGCTGATGGCCGTGGGCTGAGGTCTCTCGTGCAGGACACGGGGCTCGGCACAGCCTGGTCCCAGAGGGCTGGTCTGGGCTGTGACTTGTGAGGGGGGCTGATGAGCGTCAGTCAGCTGCAGGCCCACATCTACTGACAGTGTGAGGCCCTGTGGAGGCTCTCTGCTTCTGACACAGTTGTGTCCGTCCCTTACAGCCCTTTCCTCCGACGTGTGTCCCGTTATGAGTCTCATCCCTTCTCGGGATTTGCTTCTTGAAGAACCTGTACTAACAAGTTTATTAAAGAAATGGGAAAAATTACCTTATTAACAAAATAAAGGGAGGAAATCATATTATAATATCAAAAGATACAGAAAAAGTGACTTAAAATTGAAACTCAATTCATAGTTATAAGCTCTTTGCAAACAGGACATAAAGCAATGCTAGAATTGGGAAATCTCCATCTTGCATTAATGAAATGGACCCAGGCCAGGTGACCATGAAGAGCACACTGTCCACAGGCTGCGGGGGACTAATGCTGGAGGCTGCTCCCCCTCAGTCAGTCCGTCCCCTGAAAGTGGGACCAGAAACCAATGACAAAATAGCATCTGGGGACCGGCAGGGATTTCCCATGTACGCTGGGTATTTGGTACAATCAGGGAAGTGATGTCTTTAATGTTTCTAATTTCCTTCTCTAGTCTTTCATATTTCTTTCTGATAGCAAAATTGGTACTGGGAAATTTTCAAGTGATTTTTTTACAAAAACTCCATTATCACTTTTCTAAATTGAACTAAATAATGACTTTGTATTTTAATCTTCTGCCTGTGGAGTCGTGAGATGACAGTATTTAAAAAACTGAGTTCCAGGGGTGGAGTTAGACAGGAGGAGACCGGGTTTGTTCTTAGGATGTCGGAGGTCGGGCACTGCTCTCGTGGGTGGTGAAGCTTGCTGTCAGCCATCTGCACACACAGACTCACCCACGCAGACTCAGACTCCACGCAGACTAGGTGTGAAGTGGGGTGGGGGTGGTGAGAAGAAAACAAATCTCTTTGTTACGGTGTGTAAGCGGCTGCGTGAGCAAGCTTCGCAGCTGTGCCAGGAGCTCGCGCTTTCAGCACATAAAGCCAGTGTGAATAATCCTTTCTCAGAGCAGTGGCTTTGTCAGGTGAACTTGAACCGCATCGGATCTGCCCATTCCCACCGCACTTGGCCTGTCCCCCCGGGGCCTTCGCCATCTTGGCTGTTGTATAAAGAGAACGAGCAATCCATCATTGGCCCAGGGAGCCACTTTCTCATGGAACAGCCAGGCCAGCCTGTGACAGGGCGCTGCCCCAGTGCTCTGCAGATTCAATGGCACTTGGCGACTCACGTGCTCCCGGAAGATTAAGTGGGTTATCTCGTTGTGCGGCCCAGACAAAGGGCTCCCCTCGCAGGCAGGGGAGCCTTACAGAATCTGGGAAGGCGGAAAGCAGAACTTTACAAGAAAATTTACCCCGGATGTTATTTTCCATCTACCTGTCTCCCCCACAGACCAAGGCACAAAGCAGAACCCACCTGCCCGGGAGGTGCAAGGTCATCCCCAAGTATGGCCGCTCCTTCCTGGTCTGGCTGCCCCTGCAGGTGACAGAGACACGGTGATGCACTTCCTGAAGGGCGCCAGGGTCGTGCCATTACAGTGTCAGGTTACTAACATGGTTACCCGTGGTGTGGTCCACACAGGAATAAAATCCTGCATGAATCTCCTACAGAAATGAGCTCTCAGTGCAAGCCGGGGTATAGCCTTTAACTTACCAAGCTGAAGCAAATGTTTATCATATTACAGAAAATAGTATTTTTTAAATAATTGAATCTCTAGGGCATGTGCTGTTTTTAGAACTGATTTTCAAAAGCAAGAAGAAAAATACAAACATAGTATTTACTTTTATATTAAATAAGTACATTAATTAAAATGAATGTAAGAAAAATATCTTTCTAATTAAATATTTTTTAAAACTTAATGTTAAAGTTCAGTTTGTGTCTTGCCGTTTAGACACTGGGAAAGATACAGGCAACAGAGAGAGAATCTCGATTCCTTTCAGGTTCTGGTGGACTTGAGGCGGTGCTGTTATCAGAAATGTCTTCATTACTTATGTTTGGTGCATATTTTGACACTCCAAATTCTCTCTTAAAGCACAGGCCATTTTTCTAGTGAAAGGGATTTAGAATCAAAGAGTGCTCCATTTTGTTACTTCTAACTGAATTTTCAAACACGCTCTCTCTCACCGCCTGTCATAAATGTCCATAAATGTCCTGTCGCAGCACAGGGTAGCCGTGGGCCGTGTGCATGTTCCCCATGAAGCACCACACCAGAGTTAGCCTCCACTTCCTATACAAATCACCAAAACGCTGAGGGACTGTAGAAACACTTTTGTTAGATATTTGACATTGTCTTTTCCAAATAACAGACGGACCCACAGCAACTGGCTCTCAGTAGTGAGCCTTCCCTCTGGTCAGGGCACCTGGGCGTCTGCAGTGTCCCCTTGGGCCGGACCGAGGTCCCTGAGCCACCTGCATCAGTGGGCACGGGACCCAGGGACAGGAGCCTCTGGCCAGCTGCACCCTTCCCAGCCTCCAGGGCATGTTTGTGCCAGAGCCGGGCTGGCCAGACCAGCACACAGCCTCTGAGCCTGTGGCCTGCTTGCCCAGCACAGAAACACGAGGAAGACCCTGCAATGCATGTAAATGTTCAGAGTGATGGGGCCCAGGGGCATTTGCAAAAACTCAAAGCCATAGATTGTTCCAACAAAGGAAATTTGAAATGTTAAAGTCCTAGGGCTTCCAGACTGAGCTGGGTATCAGAGAGAGCACCACAGCTCTGTGCAACTCACAATCTCCCACCAAACTCGTCCGCCCAGCCCTCTTGCCACCTCATGTCCCTGAGTCCCCACGGCGTGGCCTTTGCGCCGTCTAGCTGAACAAGGACACATACGCAGCAAGCATCATCCCTAAGCCTCTCCAGATGACAGGATCTCCTATCAAGGTGTATTAAACTTGGCTCCTCTGAAAGTGCATCGCCAAGTATCAGCTTCACTACGTTCCACTCTGAGTTACCAGAGGGACCCAGACCAGGGCGTTGGAGGAAAAGTGCACCCTGCACGGGCCAGCTGCCTCTTGTTATTGGTCGTGGCCACACAGCAGCTGATGATTAGAATACAGACAGCTCCAACTTGCCCTCGATGTCAGGAGAAGGGCAGTCTTTGTCACCAATAACTTTAAGAATTAAATAAAGTACAGATCAGTAGGAATTAAGTGCTTGGTCATGCGGTGGACATCGACTCTTTCACTTCCTTGGCGGTTTTTGAAGAGGCACGAAAAATGCTGTGCTCCGAACACCTGCTACCCAGGTCAGATCTCAGATACTAAAAGATGAACTGAAAAGATCTTTGGAGAAAATTAATGTTTTATAACTTTAAAAATCAACCCAGCTATCAAGAAAATACTGTTTTCAGGAAGGATTTCGTAGTCTGGTACAGCTGGCTCATACGCCTGCTGGAAGAGAAGAGACCGCTAAGGTTTGCATATTTATTGGAGTGTTTCCTTTGAAAAAATTATCTGTTCCCTTCTGCTGAAAATGGGTTCCCTTCCTCCCTGCAAAGTAACCCTGGAGTTACTTTTTCTTTCAACCCTAACAATATGTTTATGAAAAGAGGTATGGTTCAGAGAACCACCAGCACCTAAGTCTAAATGCAACAGTGTGGCGTTTAAGGAAATACACCCACGTTTTTAGGAGGGAAACCTTTTAAAAATCCAGACCAAGTGGCTGCTTCTCAGCTGTAAAGGTCCCTGTCCACAACTTCAAGTAGAACTGACCCTTGCTGTCCCTCTCAGTTGTGGGATGGAGGGAACAAGTGAGAAGACACACCCACCTTTCCACCCTAGGCCTGCACCCACAGGCTCATGCACAGACACACACGTGCTCATGCACACAGACACGTGCATACACTCACATACAGAGGCTTCCTTACACTGTCACAAACTTCTGTGGCAGGACCTCAATTGCACGGTAATTACTTGTTTATGTGTCTGCCTCACCATTAGCTTGGGAGCACGTGACGGCAGGGACCAAGTTCAGTGTGTCAGCCCCAGGGAGAGCCCAGCCTCCAGCTATCAGTGAGGCCTTGTTGAATGAGAGAACTGAATCATTAAAACGCACAAGATGAATTGAGAGTGCAGTTTTATGATTGGCCATTGTGCACCACGCTTGGTGTGATACAGTGTTTCACATCACGCCCTGCAACCCTGCACGTGTTCCATGCATGTCTGCAAGCCGCGTGAATGAATGATGGCAGGTGAAAAATCTCTTAATTAGATCCAGAGGGTCCTCTTTATTTGTAGAACCAAATAAGAAAGGCGTTCTCAGACACTGGAAAGAGCTATGCCGACATCTTTGTTTTTCAAAAGACTCATCTGAATGGTAATGAGTGTGGAAAATGGATTAACTCCTGGGTGGACAGGTTTTTGTTTGTTTGTTTGTTTGTTATTTGTTTGTTTTTTTTGTCTGGAGAAAAAGTGAAAATGCTCAAGTGCTTCACCATTTACTGATATCCAGTCCCTTGTTTCCTATGATTTTTATTTTAGTGCTTATTAACACAATTAAACTATTTTTGGTTCACAAATTAAAATTGGTAAAAAAAAACTGTCCCCAGTGTTGTGTTGATGTTGAGTTTGATCATTATTTTATGCGTCTGTCAATGTGATAACTCTGGAGAAAGTGACCCCCTTCGGCCCTTGGCCTCCAGTGACAAGGACAGTTCTTTCCTCCAGCAGGGCTATCTTCTTGTGCCGCCAGAATACATCCGTGATCTGATTTATAAAGATGATTGATAAATGTTGCTAGCCTATATTATATGCACCGTCTCATAATCTGCTTCACATAAAGCACACACTATTTTAAAAATAAGACACAAAGCAGGCCTATGATTGGTCGCGGCTCAGAAACCAGGTGTTCTAAGTGCAATAAAAAGGCTGTTATTCAAGTGTCATGAACTACAGAGTGCGACTCCTCCTTTGGCCAGACCAGGGGAGCATTACTGAGATTATGGGCACACCCCACAAGTAAAATAGGCCCTTAAGCTTCCTGTAACCAAATGCTGCTCTTGCTTCCTGTTTTTTTCTTAATCTTGGAATTATTCTTTTTTTAAAGATTTTTGTTTGTAGAGAGAGGAGAAGGGAGGGAGAGAAACATTGATATGCATGAAAAATTGGTTGCCTCTTGCACACCCCCAACCAGGGACCTGGACAGCAACCCAGGACTGTGCCCTGACCAGGAATTGAACTGGTGACCTTTTGGTTTGTGGGAACAATGCCCGACTCACTGAGCCACAGCAATCAGGGCTCAGAATCATTCCTTTATACCACTACCCAGGGGTTAAAAGAAGACTAATAGTAGCACCGTAAAAGAATTAGAGGTGAGGAAACTGCAGAATAGTCTGAAGCTGGCAAAGGTTAGTTGAGAGTTTGAAGGAAAGAAGCCATTTCCATAACATAACATAACATAACATAACATAACATAACATAACATAACATAACATTCAAGGTAAAGCAGCAAGTGATGTAGAAGATCTAGCTAAGATGACTCATAAAGGTGGCTGCACTAAACAGGATTTTCAATGCAGGCAAAACAATCTTGCATTGGGAGAAGATGCTATCTAGGACCTTTGCAGCCAGAGAGGAGAGGTGCTGGCTTCACAGCATCAGGGACAGGATGGCTCTCCTGTGAGGGCAGAGTGCAGCTGTGACTTCAGGCTGGAGCTACTGCTCACTTACCATCTGGAAATCCTGGGGCCCTTAGGAACAGTGCTCTATTTGCCTATGCTCTAGAAATGGGTAGTGAAGCCTGGGTGACCACACAGCTGTCTACCACACAGCTCACTGAATGTTTTAAGTCTACCGCTGAGGACTACTGCTCAGAAGAAAAGTTTTCTTTCAAAATACAGCTGCTCTCTGACAAGGCACCTGGTCACCCAAGAGCTCTGATGGACAATGAGATTAATGTTGGTTTCATGCCTGTTTAACATAATGTCTATTCTGCAGTCCATAGATCAAGGAGTAATTTTGACCTTCAAGTCTTATTATTTAAGAAAATACATTTTGTAAGGCTATAGCTGCCACAGATAATGACTCATTTGATAGATCTGGGCAAAGTCCATTGAAAACCTGGGGAAAGAATTCACCATTCCAGATGTCATTAAGAACATTCCTGATTTGTGTTAAGTGGTCAACACAGCAACTATTTTTTAAATGTATTGGTTTGAGAGAGAGAGAGGAAGACAGAGAGGAAAACATTGCCACACTGCTCCACCCACTTGCACATTCATTGGTTGACTCGTGCATGCGCCCTGAACAGGAATCGAACCCACCACTTTGGTGTATCAGGATGATGCTCCAATCAACTGACCTACTCAGCAACTTAACAGGAGTTTGGATGAAGGTGATTCCAACCCTCATGAATGACTTTGAGGGGTTCGAGACTTCAGTAAGGAAGTAACTGCAGCAAGAGAACCAGAATTAGAAGTGGAGCCTGAAGATGGGACTGAATCACTTACAATCTCAGGATAAAGCGCGAATGGATGAGGAGTTGCTTCTTGTGGATGAGCCAAGGGAGTGGCTTCTTCAGATGGAATCCACTTCCTGTGAAGATGCTGTGAAACTTGTTGAAATGACAACAAAGGATTTAGAATATTCCCCAAACTTAGTTGATGAAGCAGCTGTTGGGTTTGAGACAGCCAACTCCAATTCTGAAAGGAGCTCAACTGTGGCTAAAATGCTATCAAACAGCGTCCCGCCGCTACAGGACGGTCTTTCTGAGAGTAAGAGTGAACCAACAGAGCAAAGGTCATTCTTGTCCTATTTAAAAAACTGCCGCAGCCATCCCAGCTGCCAGAAGCCACCCTGGTCACCAAGCAGCCACCAACAAAAAGTCAACTCACAGAAGGCGTAGAGGACGATCAACATTTTTAGCAATGAAGTATTTTTAAATTAAATCACATACATTGTATTTTAGACACAGTGCTATTGTACATGGAATAGACTGTACTATAGTGTAAACAACTTTCATATGCTCTGGGAAATCGAAAAGTCATGTGACTTGCTTTATTGTAGTATTTGCTCTGTTGCGGGGGTCTGAAATACCTCTGAGCAGTGCCTGTATCGAGTCAGTATGCTGAGCCTCTGAAACTCATACAATGTTATATGTCAGTTATACATCAGTAGAGTTCAGAACGGCTAAAGACCTTATTCAGATTTCCACAGAGAGATGCTATGTTTTTCCTCCCCACACAGTTTTTTATCAAGCCATTAACTACCCTGTGGTACAGGCAACAGGGTCTTCAGTCAAACACTGACTTTTTTGAGAAGTAAAACTTTTCTCAACCTGCCAGAAGACCAGGACTCCTGTTCTGTTCCACAGGGTTCAGTGACCCAGTGGTGCAGCCATCAGCCTTTGAGAAAAGGCGTCTCTCTGGCCGATGCCAGGGGCACCTTGCTCCTGGGGACCAGCATGACTCCCAACCACCATGCTGTGCTGGGTGCCCTGCCAGCCGCCACACTCCACGACCTCAGTGCCCCTTGGGCAAGCCAGGCGTCCTGCTAACAGGAGCTGATGTGCAAACAGCCACTCCGCCCTGGCTCCACCCCCTTGGCTAGGGTCCCGCTTCTCTGCTCAGGGCACAGATGCAGCTTTGAGCCTATGCGACCAGGCAGCTATTAGCAGCCAACCCAGGGAGGAAAACTAATGAAGGGAGCAAGTAATAAAAGGCAGCTCAGGACAGCCGGACTAACTTGCTCCGAGCAGTAATTAACTTTTTTTTCTTTTCTCTCTTTTTTTTTTCTTTTTGGCTCATGAAGGTAAATATGCCATCGGCACTGGTCCAGTCTAACTCTTCTTTATTAAAAAGGATAGAGCAGAGCTATTCATGGGGAGCTGAGACTTAATCTGTTTTCCCCCCAAAGAAAGACAATTTTAAATTACTTGCGTGATGTGTAGATAGACTGGGATCCCCAGAGCGGAGATTCCTTACAGTGGAGGGAGATGAGGGGACAGGAGTCTCTGAATCACAGAAAGAGCCATCCTCTGCCTCAAGGCAGCTTAACATGTTTTTTAAAGGTTTTAAAAATCTTTTTTTTAAGTTTGCTTTTCTTCCCCATCTAGCATTAGGAGCTTCTGTTCGGCATGGCACTGAATGGAAAATGAGACCAGATCCGAGCGCCCGCGTGTCACAGACGGCAGCGTGACTGCCGTCCCGGGTGAGGGGCAGCCTGCCGCTTCCTCCAGTCTCCAGCTCCCATTTTTACTTTCTGTGAGTCCTCGTCCGAGGACACATCCATTAATCTTAGAGCAGGAAGAAGGGAGAGAGGGAGGTAAAGAGAGAGACATCAATCAGTTGCCTCCTGTACGTTGCCCTGACCTGGATGGAACCCACAACCTGGACATGAGCCCTGACCGGCAGTGGAACCTGTGACCTTTTGGGGCACAGGATAATGTTCCAACCAACTGAGCCACCCACCCAGGGCCCAGCTTCCATTTTCAAAGACACAGTTATAAAAGGCAACTAAATGTTTGGTTTTTCCATCTATTTTTGACATAGAGAAAAATGGGTACATGGACACTTCATGCTTTAAAAATAACACCTGTTACTACATAAGGTGGGCAAGGCCTCAAATTCACAGCAACGGAAGGTTGGCAGTGCCCAGGGCTCAGTGAGGGGAATGGGTGGTTGTTTCAGGGGTGCCGAGTCCCAGTTTTTTGAGTGAAAAGTTCTGGAGACTGGCTGCCCAGCACTGTGGGTACACTTAGCACTACCGAACTGTACACTCAAAAATGATTGCCATGATTGCCTTAGAAATCACTCTTAGGATGGCTGTAAGACTTCAAGGCATTAAAGTTTTGTTACATAGCCAACAGATACAAATAAAAAGGGTGTTTATAACAAAATCTTCAAGCTTTTCAGAGGTAAAGCACCAAGTTTTGATTGGTTGTGAGACTTTTTCTGCTACAAGTTATGCAGTCCTCAGATAAAGACAGACCCTTATTGAGTGCAGTCTTATGTACTGACAACCATCAAATCTTAGTGGCTTTTACTGTATTTCTCAGACTATACGATGCAGCCCCAAATTTAGGGCGATGCGTCTTACAGTCCAAATGTAGCTTTACATTTACATTAGTGAAATAGTATGTTATTCATGTTATTAAATATTTCACCACGTTTTTTGCTTCAAAAATTTTTTTCCTATTTTCCTCCTCTAAAATCTAGGTGCATGTTATGATCCCCAAAATATGGTAACTCCCAAGGTTTTCTCCCTCAGGCAGCACCCACTGGGTGCCTCACGGGACCACTGCTCTTCACATAGCTGCTCAGAAGCCCAAGCGGCTTTGATACTTTGGCTGCCAGGGGCCTGTGGAAGTCCCATGGGCGGGAACCTCAGATGCTGGCAGAGAGGGCAGGACAATCCACAATAGGCAGTGCAATGAAATCAAGTGACAGGCTTTGAGTAAGAGTGGCAGAGACGTGTAGGAACAACAGGAAGCACGTCTACCGGAACACGCATATGTGTTGTGTGTATGTGGGGGCACCATCAGCACAAGGCCTGTTCTGCTCTCACATCGATGCCAGTGGGAGGACAGCTGCCCACGGCTGCCAACGTTACAGGCTCTGGGAGACACAGTGAGGGTCCCAAGTGGTGGGAACAGAGCCGCCTGGTTCAGTTTTGCTCACAGACTCCCAACCCCTTCCAACATGCTAGCAAAATTTCTAAAATTCTAAAGTGTGCCATGAATAAAACAGTCGTGCTGCAATCTATTTATGATGCATCCTTGTCCCAGATCTCGTAATACCCCTGGTTTTGCTGGGGTAGGAAAAGAGGGCTACTGAAGAAAATTGAACCTTGCTCTCCTTTGGGGGAAGAGGCAGGAGCAGCGGTTGCAGGAAGGCCAAGACAGACACGGCCCCGTTGGGACTGGCTCCTGCCTGCTGTCTGGTGTGTCATCATCATCTCACCTGCTGTGCTAAAGGTCCAAGAGACTCAGAACACCGGGACGGCGGGGTGGACACCCCCGGCCAGCCCTTCAGCCGCCCACCAAAGTTTCTGCAGCCCAGAACCACTGTGCTCTGGAAATGCTATGGGAAGCCTAGAAAACCTTCCCCACCACAGGACAGCAGTGTCAGCTAAGATTCTTGACCGTTCCATTGGCCCACCAGTTCCCTTTTAGAGTTATTTGCTCACAAAACCTGCCCCCCCCAAAACATGAAACTCATTTCTGGAACATCCCAGACTGAGGCTGTGGTCAGATGGACATGTGGGTCTGCAGACAAGGCCAGGAGCGTCCAGGGCAGTGGCCAGTGATCATCCCACTGGAGAGTTGCTAGGCACAGGCCCAGTGTCTGTAGGAGTGAACTAAACTCCTGAGATCCAAGAGAAATGTGGACTTGAACCCAAGAGTCCAGAGCTGCTCTCTCGCCCTGCCAGGTAAGTCATACTTTCTCCCTTGTCTACTTCTAAGCAACCGCCCTGGGATTTTGAGAGTCAAGAAAAATATTTTAGTTTACACAGTTTTGGTTCAAGAAAACATGTTGACCATTCTGGACACTGTGATATGAAAGGAGCATTAATGTATCAATACGATACTTGCTTAAGTTCATAATTAGACTTCCCTCCCCCATAGTTTCACAGGTGCTTTTTATTAAGTTATTTTATTTTTAGAGAGAGGGGAAGGAAGAGAGAAACAGCAATGTGTGGTTGCCTGTCGCATGCCCCCTACTAGGGACCTGGCTAGCAACCCAGACACGTGCCCTGAATGGGAATCGAACTGGTAGCCCTTTGGTTTGCAGGCTGGTGCTCAATCCATTGAGCCACAGCAGCCGGGGCAGTTTCACAGGTGTTTAAGGCCTACCTCATTTGATTTCTTTTCCAGAATTATCTGGAAACTAAGGCAAGGAAATAAATTAGTCATGTCCTCACAACAAATCCATCTTCTTGCATTGGCTTGCATGTGGTGTTTCAGTAGAAGTAAAAGATTGGGGAAAAAAAGTAAAATCAAATTACCGGCAAAGGTATCTCAGGAGTCCTCATTTTAAAACCATTTCAGCGCAGAGCAAGACTGCGTCTTGTGGG
This sequence comes from Carollia perspicillata, assembly GCA_004027735.1. Lineage (NCBI taxonomy): Eukaryota > Metazoa > Chordata > Mammalia > Chiroptera > Phyllostomidae > Carollia > Carollia perspicillata. The sequence continues at coordinate 23,281 of PVKM010010464.1, forward strand.
AAGAAAGTGATGACAGCATCAGGGCCGCCTGTCACCCCACCCCCCACTGGTCTGGCTCCTCTACTGTTCTCATACCAGGGAGGAAGGAACCACCCCCACCCCACCTCCCACTCTGCGTCCCTGCAGAGCCCTGGCACAGCAGAGAGGCCTTTATGGGAAAATACAATGCGCAGAGGGACCACGAGCACATCTGAAAAGGAAGATGACCTCTTTGTCACAAGGAATTAGGCTTTATGGCCAGCTGCTGCCATGGGAACTGGCGCCAGGTCTCTGCCTGTTTGGAAGGTTCCTGCCTCTGTTCTCCATGGGCTGCAGTGCTTTTCCTTAGTTGTTTTCCGTCCGTGAGATGGGGGAAAGGTGCCGGTTCTTCGCGCCGTGGTTTACTGGCTCCAGGTGTGCCCCCAGTCCGCCCAAAAGCAACAGGACCGGAGCAGACGCATACCCGCCCCTGGGTCTCCCAGAGGCCAATGCGGTCCCACCCCAGGGGACGTGCGTCCTATGAAAAAACTTTCACTTTTTGTCTCTGGGGCCTTTGTAATACACACACCGCACAGGGTCCACCAGCTCACGTGAACCCAACCAAAATGAACACTGGGAAGTTGTTTCCATCAGGAGGAATCTTGGATCCCAAGTCGTTTCTATTTCTTAAGAAATTTTATTTTTGCCAGACGCTGGGTATGAAGCAAACCCAATGCTCACAGTTATTGCCTTGAACGGTAAAACGAAAGGTCAGTAAAAATGGCATAGATCATGAGCTGACCCTGGGCTTTGGTAGGTCACCGGAGGAACCCGGTCAGTCTGCGTTGCACTTCGGGGCCGCCTCCTCTCCGTGTCCCCGTCTCCCTGGCGCTCAGGTCCTTGGCACCCGGGCTCTCCCACCCTTTCGTCGGGTCCCCCGTCAGTGGCCCAAGCTACCTAGTCCCTGTCCGGCTGTTGCGGCTGTTGAAGCGGGCGTGTGGCTGAGGCCCTCGCGTCTTCTCCCGGCTCCCACGACGCCGGCACCGCGCGGACCATCCGTCGCTGGCTGCGGCGCTCACCCTGTCACCCATCCCATCCGGGAAGAGGGGCCGGGCCACTGGTGCCCGGCCACGCGGTTGTCCTGTTCTGGTCCCAGACGAGGGGGCCCCTGAAACCTCCCAAGTGCGGTGCCAGGACCAGACTTCCCCGGGTGGAGCAGCCCCTCCTCTCCGAGCCCCTAGGACGCGCACCGACCCCTGGCTTCGGGCAGCACGCAGAGCCTTCGGACAGAGAGGGGCCAGCCCGCGCCTGTCACCCCCTCCGGTTTGGGAACATTCCTTAAGTTTAATCATTAAAGTGGGTCCTTAAAAGATGCGACAGCTAACCTCTCCGCGAATCCGCGCTGCTGCGTCGGTGCCCAGAGCAGTGACTGTGCAAACACCCATTTTTTTAAAGAAGAATAAAGTGGAGGGGACTGTTTATCACACAATGAGCTTCACAGACCCCTTGCAGCGTCCCGGAGCACGGGAGCCGCGTGTCACTGGTCTCACCCAGCGTCACCAAGTCTCTGTTCACACATCTTCCTTCTTGGACCGGACACCGGGACTTTCAAGCTTCGGAGCCCAGCGCGGGCGCGCCCGGGGCTGCGGCCTCTTTTAACCAGCGGGGCCCGGGCGGAGGCGCGGCCCGCGGCGCCAGGTGTGCGCGTCCGAACTGACACCGGCCAGGGCCACCCGGCGGAGGGCGTGGGCCCTCGGGACCCCGGCAGCCCGGGCCTCGCCGCCCCTTCCCCTCGCGGTACATCGCCCCCAAGGCGGATCGATGTAACGTCTGCGGAGGGAGAAGCGAGCCCGACCTCGGCCGACGCCGCGGGACGCGGGCCTGAGCTCAGAACCCGCCGCGGCGCGGCGAAGGTCGGGCCACCGGGGCGGCTACTCCTCGGCGGCCGCGTTAGACGCGAGTCGTCCGCGAGCGGCCGGAGGTGGAGCGCAGGGAGCAGACTGACCCGGCTCGTCACCGCCGGGGGAAGAGGGGGTGACACGGCCGGGGGGGGGGAACGGGACGCTGCGCGGTGTGGGTGGGGGACCAGAGCGCGTGCGGCTGAAACCTCGTTCTTAGCCGCCGCTGAAAGGGACGCCGTACGGGTACCGGCACCAGTTCCCTGGGAGACGACGTCTGCTGTGGACGCGGGCCGGACTGGCCAGGCGCGGCGGCGGGTGGCACATGTGGCTGCCGCGCGTTTGGGGACCTACCTGCAAGCTCTGCTGGACGGGGCTCTGGCACTGGGGAAACGGCCGAGGTGGCTGCCGGACTCCTGGCGGCTGTAGGGGGTCCTCGGTGTCACCATTGGTCTCAGAAGGGTCACTCCGCCCGGGGGGGCTGCGGCCCCAGACCTGGGCCCGGAGCCGTTTTCCCCGCGTTTCCAGTGGGCGCCCCAGGGCCTCCTCACCCAGGACAGCTGTTCAGCATGAAACGCTGATGTTTCAAAACTCTCCCACTGAGCTGCTTTGCTTGGTAGTTTGGCTTTTTAAATACTAGGAAGGTAAGTGAAGGCGAGAGAAGTACTTTCTCCCCCTATCAGATAACAATAGGGCGGCCATGTCGAAAGAAGGCCTTTCCCACGGGCCTCGCTCCTGCCCAGCTATGAAAGGCAGACGACCCCTGGGGTGGTTCTTCCTTCGATTTAAAAGAGCAAAGCGGAGTGATATGAGATATTACACACTTCGTATTTCCCACACGGATGGACAGGAGGAGTTTCAGAGAGACATCTCAGGAAAAATACTCGTGGCTTTGTGCGGAGTGGGGGGTTTGGCCCAAACCACGAGAAGATATGAAATTTATGAGGCTGAGGCAGGGGAGGCTTAACAACCAACTTTTCTTTGCAGACGTGTTTTACTTTAGCTTGTGTTGTCATGGATACCCTCGCTCAAGGGGCTCCGACCTAAAATGTGGTCAGCCTTACTTGGTCATCCTTGACCCAAAGCCACGCAAAGGTCATTTATCTCAGCTTTGCAGATTGAGGTGAAAGATTTAAAACTATGTATCTTGGAGATTAGGAAAACATTTTCACTTTCTCTTTGAAGATGTTTTCACTATGTAATTATTTTAACAAAGATGATTGGAAAGCTGAGCTGTTCTTTCCGCGCGCTCCGAATATTTTCTTTTCTCTGGGAGTCTGCTTTGCAGACCAAGAAGCTTGTTAAAATCGCTGAAAGCAAATCAGTTTCAATAAGGACTTTATAGTCAGTTACTCACAGGTGCTGGAGGGGGCCCTTGGAAATCACCACCAAATCCCTGCGTCTTACAGATGGCCCTTGAAACTCCACGAGTTAAATGTAAAAACCAAATTTCACCTTCGCTAATTTTTAAAGTGAGGGTTTCTGAACTTTGAAGCTTATCATGACTTAATTATCCCCCCCTTTTTAACTAGTCTTGTTTGCTCAAAAAAAAAAAAAAGGTTTTTTTGTTCTGAGAGTTACACTCAGTGCTAGCGTTACAAATATAACTCAGCACCTTGCGATTTCTTGGACCTTATGCATTAGTGTGATTCTGACTTACAAACATTGATGAAAACACAGGTTACTCTTCTCTTCTTAAAATGCAAGTTACTCTTCCAAAAACCACACAAGCAGGAAAAAGTTATAATACTATAGACAATTATTATGAAAATTAGATATTTTATTTATAGCTCAATCACAAGAACAATTTTATCATTTTTTCAAGAGGTAAACACATACTAGAATAAACTCTGTAGAATATACAAAAAATACATACTTTTCCCATGAAAATTTTCTTTGTAATAAATAGAGGGGAACACGTGTGTGGCTGATCCCCAAAGAGCTCCGTGTCTGCTTAGGTTTTCAGTCTGTTGATTTACTTTTAGTTCTCTTGAAAGAAAGGGGAGTTCCCTCTCCCCTAAAAGGTCGGGATAAATAATGCATGAAGCAACCCCCCTTCCCTTTTCCTCCACATTTTTGCTTTCGATAGAGAGTTCAGGCTAGATTTCCACGCTTGCATTCAACCAGTACAAAGCCTACAAATTATACAATGACTTCTAACCTGGCCCTCTAACAAAACAACTTTTTCCCTTATAAATCATAAGAGACAGATGGCAAAATGGAGAAGAAAAAGGGAAGAGAAGGATGGGACAATAGGTGTTGTGACGAATCTGGGAAACGGAACAAAGTGCACGTCAGAGGGGAAAGTTTGGTTTGACAGGTGAAGTTCCCACAGCCCGCGGGCAGCGCTGGGAACCCAGCAGATGCCAGGCCCCGCGAATCTGTGGATAATATTATTACCAGCAACGTCATTCAGACGCTAAGACGCGTTTCTTTCTACTCGACATTAACATCTCTATGCAGAAGCCAAGGGGACGGGACTCAGGGACCCGTTGTATCCCCCGGAGACTCACGACAGCAGAGTCTTCGGCTCTGCGGAGGGGGGCGACCCCCGCCACCCCCGCCTCCTCCCAGCGTCTTTTTAGCCCTGGAAGCGCTGCCCCTCCCCCGCACTCGACCGTCCTTTCGGCGATGGTCTGCATCTCAGCTCCAACAATTCAGAGCCCGTCTGAGTACAGGAAGCCCTTCGCCAGGGGACCAACAGGCGGCGGAGAAGCCGGACCTCTGCATCTGCTCTGGACTCCAGCCGGTTTCCAGGGTGCAGGAAGTGGGGCGGAGAAGGGCGCTGCGGGTAAGGCGGGGACAGCATCGAGCCAGGCCTGGCGCGCGGCGGGGACGCAGCCTAGGCGCACTCCCTGACCGCTGGGCGGCGAGGTGCGCAGCGGCGCTTGTCCGGAGGAGCCGGCTGCCAACAGTCCCGGTCCGACATCGCGGGGCTGGAAGGGGAGAAGACGCAGCTGGAGGGGGAGGTGGAGGGCGCGGAGGAGGGCGGCGCGGGGCTGTCTGTGCCACTCCACGTGGACGAGGGAGATGGGCTGTCCCCCACGCTGCCCAGGGCGCCGCCCGGGCTCAGCAGCGTGGCCTCCGGACGCAGCGGGCCTGGCAGGCCCCCGCCGCAGTGGTCAGCCAGGCGCAGGGTCTCGGTGAGTGCCCAGATGTAGTTGTGCGCAAAGCGCAGGGTCTCGATCTTGGTGAGCTTGGCGTCCTCGGGGAAGGTGGGCAGTACCTCGCGCAGGGCGTCCAGCGCTGCGTTCAGGTTGTGCATGCGGTTGCGCTCGCGGTTGTTGGCCTTCAGCCGGCGGGTCTTCTTGATGCGCTGCGCGGTCTCGGCCGTCTTGGCACCTCGGGAAGCTAGTCGCGCTCTGGAAGGACGCCGCCTGCACTCGTGCCCCAGGCCCAACAGCCGCGCCCCGGGCCCGGCCCCACGCGGCCGACGCGCCCCTCCCGGCGCGCCTCGCTCTTCGTCGTCCTCATCCGCGCTGGATGGCTGTGGGGTCCGCGCTGCTGCCGGGGAGGCTGCGCCGAGCAGCACCAGCATGTCCGCTTCCTCCTTCACCTCCAAGGCCTCGGATTTCACGAACATCCTACCAAAGGGAGCGGGTGCCGGGGAGAGGGTGGAAGGACACCAAACGGGCGTCAACGCAGAAGCGAAGGTATCCCGTAGGCGCTCGCCGAGAGGAGCCCATTTGGGGAGGAACCCCGCTGGCGCCCCGAGTGGGGAACCCGCGCCAGCCCATCGGTCCTGCGTCCACCCGGGAAGGGGCAGAGGCCCCGCGCCAAAGATCTGCGCGACCCAAGAGCGCTTGGACGCGGTGGGACCTGGTGTTGGAACCGACCTCTGAGTTAAATACTTACTCGCTCTCCAAACGCGCGCGCGGCCGGGACTGGACGCGTGCTCCTCCCGCGCGGGTCTCGTGCGTGTGCTCGCGGTGCGTGTCCGTCTGTCACTCAGCCTTGGGCCGGCGGCGCCCGGCACGCGACCCCCCGGCACTCCAGTTAAAGCGAAGCGGTTTGTGGTTCAGTGGCTGCGTGTCTGGCACACGACTCTCCTTAAAACCCCTTATATACCCCTCAGCT
>PVKM010010465.1:0-35006 GCA_004027735.1 Carollia perspicillata
AGTAATGTTAGAAATAGCCCCCAGCATCCCTTCCTTATTAGGGTCTTGGTGCCTGTCTGGAAAGCAGCTTAGGTTTGGGAAGTTCTGGGAAATGCCTTAGTACTATAAATAGTTAACAACAGTACTCTTCAACTCTAATCATTTCAGGGAACTGCAGAAAGTCAAGTGACAATGCACCAGACAACATAAAAAGTAAATGATGCACATGGGTTGAAGGAGGCCAACAGAATGAAGCCATGCTAGTAAGACACTTAAATTGTTTTTGCTACTGCCTCTGATTCAATCCAGGCATCCAAAATTTTCATGCTCTCTTCGTTCCTGCTATCAGCTCAAAGGCTGATCTGAAATCAATCATTTATAGCTTAGTAGGATGTGTTTCAGAGCCAAGGTAGATCTGGCTGAATAACTCAGGAGCCTCTTCCCAGAAGCTCCTGGACTAGAGAACTCCATGTAGCTAAAGTGTTTAATATACTTGTGTAGCAGAATTGCTTTCTGCTATTTCCACTATTTTAAATATTTTAATCACAGGAATATGGTTTTCTTCCTCAAAAGGTCAATTGTGTTTTTGTGGACCAGGATTGCAAGATAATAATGCATTTTTAGTGTCATTCAGTGGGGGGAGAAGTGATCCAAATTTCAGAATTACTAATACTCATACATACTTTTAGAAAAGCAATCTGTTTCTAAATTTTTAATGACTTGGATGGTAAATTAGAAATTAAAGGTAGTTAAACACCACAAACTGTTCTTGGAGAGACATGTTTGCCTTTGGAGCAGGGGTCTTAGTATCATTGCTGAAGTTAATGGGAAATCACTGAGTTCATGAGGAAGATCTACAAAGTAAAAGTGACACAGGAAATCAATTAGGGGTGTGGAGAATGGACTGGAAAGGATAGAGATGGAGGCAAGAGAATTTGAAATTTCCTGATGTGTACAAGTCACTAAACTGCATATTTTGTACATCTAACCTCATTTACTCATCATGACAATAACCTGCCATAGATATTGATATTCACTTCATAGATGAGAGAACTAGGCTTGAGGGAATAAAACATGTCTCCCAGTTTTATATTGCTATTAAATATTAGTACTAATTTGAGGGAAGAGAGAGTACAGAACAAATTTATGGCATCCTAGGAAGTAAGATCAATTACTTTGATGATCCTCTCCCTAGAACAGTGCTTCCAACTTGGCTAATCACTGGAATCACCTGCAGCGCTTTTCAGAATACCTAATCCAGTACTCTACATCACAGTAATTCTGATGATAAGTCAGGTTTGGGAACCTCTGCTGTCATCTAGATGATCTTCTAGTCATTTTACCAGAAAAGAAACTAAGTCCATGAGATGATTAATTCATCATTAGACCTATTAAATTTGAGACAGTGGCAGGGCGCCCAGTAGGATATCTGCATAATTTAGCTGGAAATATGAGAACAGAGCTGGGAAGAAATGTCAGAACTAGAGGAATAAATTTTGGATCTATCTGCATGGAGGTGATATTTGGAATCATGAAAGGTCTTCCAGGAAGAAACAAGAGGGAAAGAAAGAGAGGCTGAATGCAGAGCTTTATAAATATCCACAGAAGTAGAATGGGAGAAGCAAGGAACAAGTTGACATGATTGAGTAGTACAGTATTTAGACAGAAGCAGACCAGGAAGATAAACTGCCACAGAAGCCAAATGAGTAGAGTGCAATTCTCTCACCATCAAGGGTAATATGCACTAAGAAAAAAAAATGGACTCACCAACTGAAAAGTCTGGTGAGTTCTGAGACTATTATCTGGGGAGAAGGCAAAAAATAAGGAGCTGATGAAGTTGTTGACAAAAAAAGGAAGCAGATAGTGTTTGGAGGAGGTTGGGTATAAAAAAAGGGAAGAAATAGTAGCAGCATCTGGACCAGCAAGGTCAATGGAAGACATTTTTTATTCTATTTTTTTTTTTAGAGAGAATAGGGAAGGGAGGGGAAAAGAGAGGGAGAGAAATATCAGTGTGAGAGAGAAATGTTGATTGGTTGCCTCTTGTACACACCCCAAATAGGAACTGAACTCACAACCCAGGCATATGCCCTGATCAAGAATCGAGGGAAGTATACTTCATTTACAGGAGAAAGGTCTAGGTGTGTGTCCCAGATATAAAAACCTAAGACCTCTCCAGGCTGCTGATCAGGGCTCCACACCCTGGATGCCATCCCTGAAAAATGAGGCCATCTTGGGATAAAAGAGCTTATGCTCTTCTTCTTCCACCAGCTGAGCCAAGACTTTGGCCCCATTTGGCTCCAAGACACTGAAGACACATGCACTCTCTTATAGCCCTCTCCTTTACATGTGGTCTGCAGATATGAGGGAGGATGTGAGATTCAAGTTTGCTGTTTGTTTTATTGGTGGGGTGGGAGAGCTGAAGATGGCAGAACTTTAGACCTCTGGGCCATGTGCATGAGTCCAGCTTCCTCAAATGCTTCCTAGTGAGGTCTGGCCCAGGTCAGGTTAGCAAATGTAACTTCAATTTTCCCCACTCTTTTCATTACTTGTTGTTTGCATATATCCCCTATTGGGAATGTTGAGTTTGGTCAACATTTCCCTCCTATTACTACCAGAATGATCCTTTCTCCAATTTTAGGTAAATCCATCTACTCACAAATTGAATTTTATGCCCTCTGCTTTCCTACATACATTTATTTTTCTTCTACCATAACCTGTTGATTATCCCTTTTTTTCTTATATCTTCATCTCCTCTCTCTCAACTAGGTCCTTTTTATTATTAAAATTTTCCAAGCCTCTCTTACAATTTTAAAAGCCATCCATAGGCCATGCCCTCAGGTTAACATCTATCTCTCATCTCCCCTTGAAAGCCAGGTTTCTCGGTAGAGAGGTCTGACCTCATTGGTCTTATGTTGCCATCAGCCTCTCTAACCTTTCCAACTGGCTCCCAGCCTATTACTCTACTGAAGAACCCCTTAGTTCTCATTATGGTCAACTTACCTTGAGCCCAATTCAATTGGCATTTTCATTTTTCATCCTAACTGATCTCATCAGAATGTTCAATATCATTAATCACTCCCTCACTCTAGAAATTCTCTTTCCCTGGCCTGAGTTACAGAATTCACATTCTCCTGTTTCATTTTATTGTGTTTTATCTTATTTATTTCTTCTTAATATTCCTTTCTAATCCATATTCCTTCTTTTGGCTATTAGTATATGGCTACTGGTGGCACCATTTCCAAGCCCTTTTCTCTCTCTCTCCAAGTGGTCTTTTCTATGGCTGTAGATTAAATGATTATCTATATATGTATTAATGACCTTCATTGTATGTACTTGCTCCAATTCTATTCTCTGGCCTCTAGTCCTAGAAACCCAACTTCTTACTAAAAACCTCTGTAATATAAAAGCTTCCCATGCTCATCATGCCCCCAAATGAACTCAAAATCTCCCATTCCAAACCTGGCTTTCTTGCACTGTTGCTTCTTTCAGTGAATGTCATTTGTACAATCCAGAAATGTATGGGTTGGAAAGTACTCCAAGACTGTGGCCTAGGTCAACATAGCTTACCTCCTCTCACAACCACATCAAAATTACAACCTAAGTATAGAACAAGTATCACTCAGAACTGGCAGAAATGGAATTGAATGTCCTACAACCACAGAATTAAAGAAGAAATCACATTCATTCAGACTGGTAGGAGTGGGGGAGATGCAGAAATGCAGAGACATGAAACAACTCGTTCCTACACCCACATGTGGTGGACAAAAATCAGGAGGGATATCTCAGGAATGTGAGGTCCCAGCTCCACACCAGGTCCCCAACGAAGGGTTCTAGTGCTGGGAAGATAAGTTCCTGTGGCTTCTGGCTATCAAAACCAGTGGAGATTGAGTTGGCAGAAGAAATGTTTAGAGTTCCAGGCAGTTCCTCGTAAAGGGCTCACACACAGACTTACTCAGACTCCCTCCTCTGAGCTCCAACACCAGTGCAACAGCTTAAAAGGCACCGGTGGTATATGGGAAGGAACTGAAGTGTCTAGCTTCAGAGAAAGAGCTGGGGGACAGCGTTCTTCCAGACAGAACTACTGGCAGAGGCCTTGGCTCCTCTTCTGAGCCCTCCCCCAACAGAGTCACAGAGTTCCATCAACCTGGTTCACACTGTTTGCCCCACACTGGTGATTCCCTGAGACTCCACCTTACCCAATTTATGGGCCTACCTAAGCGGTTAATAGTGGTTTCTCTATATGAATGACTTGTCTTGACACATGTTTCTGATCTTCCTAAATCCTCTCAAACAAGCAGCAGCTGGCCTCAGTGAGCCCCAGTAGCTTGCTAAGTGGCCCAAGGCCTGGCACTAGCAGTAGTGTGTCTTGATTCACAGCCTGGCCTTGCTAGGGAACCTCCAAACCCAACACAAGTAGCAGACAGCTGCAGATCGCTTTACAGCTTGTGTCATGTGGCCCAGACAGAATGCAAGCAGGAAACAGAACAAAACTCCAGAAAAAGAACTAAACAAAATGAAGATAAGCAATCTTTCAAATGCCAAGTTCAAGACACTGGGTATAAGTGTATTCAAGAAACTTAGTGAGGACCTCAGCAGCATAAAAAAGATCCAGTCAGAAATAAATTATACACTAAGTGAAATAAAGAACAATTTACAGGGAATCAACAGTAAAGTGGATAAAGCTAAGAATCAAATCACTGTTTTGGAACATAAGGAAGCAAAAAACAACCAATCAGAATAACAAAAAAAAAAAAAAGAATTCAAAAAAGAAATGAGAGCAATATAAGAAGCCACAGCAACAACTTCAAGCATAACAATATTTGCATCATAGAGGTGCCAGAAGGCAAAGAGAAGGAGCAAGAAATTGGAAATCTATTTGAAAAATTAATGAAAGAAAACTTTCCTAATTTGGTGAAGGAAATAGACATGCAAGGTCAGGAGGCACAGAGAGTACCAAACAAGATGGATGCAAAGAGGCCCACATCAAGAAACACCATAATCAAAATGCCAAATGTTAAAGATAAAAAGAGGATTCTAAAAGCAGCAAGAGAAAAGCAGGCAGTCACCTACAAGGGAGCTCCCATAAGACTGTCAGTTGATTTCTCAAAAGAAACTTTGCAGGGTATGCAGGCTAGAAGGCCTTAGCAAAGAATATTCAAAATGATGGAAAGCAAAGACCTACAGCCAGGATTGCCCTACCTAGCAAAACTATCATTTAGAATTGACGGGTACATAAAGAGCTTCCCAGACCAGAAAAATCAAAGGAATTTATCATCCCCAAACCATTATTACATGAAATGTTAAAGAGATTTATTTAAGAAAAAGATCAAAAGTATGAACACTAAAATGGCAATAAATACATATCTATCAATAATTGAATCTAAAAAACAAACTAAGCAAACAAGCAGAACAGAAACGGAATCACAAATATGGATAACAGTTTGAGAACAGCGAGATTGGAAGGGGTACTGGAGAAATAAGGGAAAGGTGAAAGTAGTAAAAAGCACAAATTGGTAATTACAGAATAGCCATGGGGATGTAAAGTATAGTATAGGGAATGAAGAAGCCAAAGAATGTATACACAGGACCCAGGGATATGAACAAAGGCATAGAGATTGTCCAAGGGAGTGGGGGGTACTGAGTAGAGAGGGGCATAGTGGGAAAAATTGGGACAATAGTAATAGTATAATCAATAAAATGTAATTTAAAAATGAAATAAAAAATAATGTATGGATCATATTTAAAGCTCTCTATCTAATTCATCTTAAGTCCTAAGATTTTGCCTGAACATCTCTGAAATTCATCTACTTCTCTTCATTCCCACAATTGCCATGCCAGAACAAGCTGCTATCAACTTTCCCCTACACTTCTGTACTTAATCTTTTATTGGTTTCCCTACATCTGTCTTGACGCTTTCCAAATGGTTCTCAACACTGTAATCAACATGATATTTAAAATATGATTGTGTCACCCTCCACTTAAAGTTCTTTAGTACTTTCCAAGGCTCTTAGGATCTTACCAGGCCTTACCTCTCCAGCTTTGCCTCGCACACTCTCCCTTTGATTGCTCAAAAGAGATTACATCTGCCTGCCTGCTTTTGCTCACTGTCTTTCCTCTCCCTGGAACATCTCTCTCCCTCTCTCCCTCTCCCTCTCTCACACACACACACCCCTTCTCTTAGTTGACTCTAAGTCAGTCTTCCTAAGCACCCACATGAATAAATTCTTACTAGAAACCTTCACTAAACTACCCTTTTTTGCCCTGTCCCCCTCCCCATTATAACTCCTCATGGCACATTGCACCTTTTCTTTACAGCTTTATCACAGTGTGTAATTATACATTTAGTTGCGTTTATATGACTCGTCCCTTCTTACTATATTGTAAGCTCCCTAAGATAGGGAGCTTGGCCCATGGTAACCACAAATATTTATTGAATTCAATATGTTAAATTTGACCAAGGAACTATAAATCGGATTCAGTTTAAAAATCAAAGTTCAGGATCAAGTTGAGATCCAACTACAGAAGAGGTGGTCCTTGTAGTTGTGGTCCAACTACAGAAATGTGGTCTGTAGCACACACTTAATGCTCCACAGATGGGCAAGTGAGACAGTCTGCCTCAAAGGAGGGGAGAAAAAGCAGACATCCTACCCTCTCAAAGAACTGTTATAAAAATTAACTTATACATGGGAAAGGGTTTTACAAGCTTGAATAGCCATTGTTTATAAATTTTGTTTAAGCCTATGTAGGGTGGTATAAGATTAAGGCATGCAGAGAAAGACTTTAATTCCCAGATCCAACCCCAGTGTATAGAGCAGTGTCTGGCATGTAGTAGATGCTCACTAATTGCTTGTCAATGGATTAAATGGTTATCCCTCATACTATACTAAGCTAAATTTAATGGAGTATTTTGATGAATGATTGAATCCTATGCCCTGAACTGTCAGGCTGTCCTTAAAGGAATTTAAGTTAAAGGTTCTAAAAAGTAAGATAGAGTCACATATATAATATAGTTTTTCAAAACTTAAGATGGTAGAACGTGCAAATGATCCTTTTAAGATAACTTTAAGACCTATGTCCCTAGTTAATTCCTATTCACCCTTGAAATCAACTTGGGTATCATCTACATAAAACACATATTGACCTCTAGTGTGGGAGAAGTACCCACTGTACCCCCCAGCACAGATACAGGCACCACACCCTGAACTTCTGTAGCACTGTAGAAATATCTCTTTCATAGCACTTTTCTTATTGCTTTGAAATTCAGATGTCTTCTACCAATCTCTAACTTCCGTTAGGTCAATGAAATGGTCTTATTTTCCTAATGGTTGCTATTCTAAATACAGTATCTAACACTTAGTAAATGCTAAATAAGTTTTTGTTGAAGTGGACTGAATTTTTGAAGACTTTCATTGATGGTATCAATTTTATAACCTGATTCACCCATGCATTAACATCCAGCCAGTTTTTCAGCTAATCCCTGTTCATACCTGGAAGAGATGATAACATATCATTTCATAAAGACTTTCTGGACCACTTTCAAGGTACCAAATGTTATTTTAAAAGAATTCTGATCAATAGTAGTTTAAATTAGATATCAGAAAATCCAATGCATACATAAGTGTTTGCAGTATTTATATAAAGCTAAACTCAACAGGTTTTTTATTTCCTTTCCTTCATTTAGCATGACATTTTAGCTGATAATCCTGAACTGTTGGGTAAAGCAAATGCATTTCTATTAGAGTCAGCATTCCCCCACGATTCTGCCAACAGGTGTTTCAGCTTCTTCATTCTATGTACACTTTCCTTATTTGCTCTATTACTATAACAAGAATTCTTTATTAAAGAGTTTACTGTGATTGCTATAAAGACTGGATCTACTTAAACAAATAAGGCTCTCTGGATTACATACAGAATTAAAACTCATGGCCCAACTCTCCCCGGTATTGTATAATGTGTGGTCAATGGACAGTATTCCGGTGTTTTCTTTCCTGTATCTTCACTCAGCTCTGACATTGGGGGGAGGGTATATTCAAGGAACACATCATTATATTCACAATTCTCAGTATTCCAAACACAAAGGAAAATCCCACTCTAAGAAAGTATAGCTGAATTTTTTCATTCCAAATATGACATACCAGTATAAGCCCATATATTCCAGATAACTTTATTTAGTAAATATATAACTTATGTTACCCATATGTGCAACTGCCATATATTTATAAAGCACTGAAATTCACAGAAAATTCTCTTAGAGAAACAAATGATAAGAAAGTGTACTAATATTTTATTTATTTCTTTGAGTAGATACCTCCTCAGGAGAAAATACACTGTACTGTCTTCAAGATATGTGGCTTACCATTGGGGAAGAAGAGTGAGGGTGAGGATAAAATCATTTTTCTGTCTTGAACTGGCAATCTAGATATATTTGCAAAAATATTTGTGATTCTCAATTTGTTTTAAAAGTTGCCTTTGCCATGACTAACTTGAAATTCTCCTTATATTGCTTCATTTTTCTTTTTCCAAAAATTTTGAATTATATGTTGCTACACACACACACACACATACTTTTTATTTCCCTGGTTGATTTCTATTGTATTCATTATCTCCCTCTCCCACATCTCTTGCCCCAACAGAATGAATATTCTTTTGAATTAACCAGCAGAACATCCCCAACAACTACTGCTCTATAGCAGCCCCTGCTGGTAAAAGACATCATCCAATTTATCTGTCTCTTCTCAGCTGGGCTTGTCAGATCTGATGATTCATTCCCAATAAACCATACCACGGTCTAGCCACAAGTGACCTGCAGGTTCAGCAGACCCTGGGCCAGGGCTGCCTACCATCTATAAGGTAGAACATTTCCTTTCGGTGTGGAAAGAGAGCGTCAGAGGAATGCATGAGTTTTGTGAGTCTTTATTGTCCTTGTTTGTAGTACACATAAGGAAAAAAAGAGATTTGAAACTCTTTGTGACTAAAATGATAAAAGGAAATCAATACAGCAAAGCATAGACCACCTGAAAATCTTCAGCTGAAGCACAAGTTGTGACATGATGTCAAAGAGGCATTCTTTTCACAGAGAAGGCTGGTGTTAAATTATGCTATTGCTCACTGCTCTTCCAAGGACTGTTGATAGATGTTTAGGAAAGGAAAATCTTCCTTTCTGGTTGACCTTAAAAGCTGTCTTACCCCAGGCCTTAAACGTTTAAATGTGAACATGAAACATTTTCTCTTTAATCCCAGAAAAAATATTTTCAACCTGTTCTCTTTAGTTGTTGCTTATCATCTGCCCATACATATACAAAAAATATATGGGTATATGTAGAAATAGATGGATGTACAGATACATTAATTTCCAGCTAAAGAATAAATGCAGTTATCACTCCGGATGACAGAACTAGGGTGGAAAACACCCAGATGATTGCAATTTGTTTTGCCATGCACCCATGAAAACTCCCTGTAGGGGAAAGAAAATAGAGCAGGCAGGTTATAATAATAGAATATATCTATTTTTCCTCACATTTATCATCATATTTAAGCCAGTCTTCCCAAACAGTGTAAAATGTATACATTTGTAGTAAGGATACAATTTTCCCAGGATGGAGTTGAATGGTGGGGGTGGGGGAGAAGCTGCAGAACTAATCCACCTGAACATGAGTCATGCAACAGAAAACAAGACGGAGACTGAGAGAAATAAAAGAAACAAGAACAATGGAGGACAGGAAACAGGACACAGAAGACAAACCAATTTAAAGATTGGGAGTATGTGGCTATTTTGGTATCAGGAACTCTATCTTTAAAAGGAAGGGTGAATGAATAAGCCTAAAACAATGGGAGATACATTATATTTTGTTTGCAATCCCACCACGAACAGCATGTCTTCAAAAGAGTAACCTCAGGGCTACATCTAATTAAAATTTGATACATAGTGTGATTTTTTTAATAGCAAATAACACCACAAGGTGTGCCAGTTACCAAGAGGCCATTAAAGCGAAGTATTCCAGATGTATCTGGTTGTGTGTTTGCAGTCTTCTTACTTGGTAGTATCACACAATGGGCAAAGCAGGGTCCCCAAGGCCAGCAAAGCATGATCGGTGACAATTGTGCTATTTTATTGAAACAGAATCATCCAATGTCTTTATTTTTCTATTTAAAAACCAAAGTTCACCTGAAAGAGCCATCTTGATATAAAAAAGCAACAAAATCCAGGCTGATATAATAGAAGCCTCTTAGGCAAAGCTGCTAATAGTTGTACCTGTTAAAGAAAATAAAGAAAAAGAAATCAAAACAACACTGTATGTTCCCTCAGTACAGAAGATAAACTGTCAAGTGGTGACAAGGGACTTTGACTTACAGCAAACCTTGGCTTAAAGAATCAGTGTGCAGATGAGAAACCGTTAAGTCATCTGACCTTCGTTTGTACTCTATTTGGCAGACACTCACAAAAATACTACCTAAGAAATATCACTCTCATAAAGCAATACAAAAAAAGTCACTAATGTATTACCATATCTGGCGAGGGGAAGGCTCTAGAATTTATTGATTGTTAATGAATTACCAATAGTAGGAGTAT
Source organism: Carollia perspicillata (assembly GCA_004027735.1). NCBI lineage: Eukaryota > Metazoa > Chordata > Mammalia > Chiroptera > Phyllostomidae > Carollia > Carollia perspicillata. The sequence continues at coordinate 10,550 of PVKM010010465.1, forward strand.
ATTTATATGCTTTTGTGCAAAAAAAAAAGTAAGGTTTCATTATGCCAATGGGCATAAGCTCCTTTGACAACCTTCTTGGAAGTGATTATAAAAGCAGTATCTTGGGGGAAATGTCACAAGGGTCCAGCTTATTAAATTTTGTAAATCATAAGACTTGTCTGCAAATGCAGAACACTGCAGCTGATTTAGTTGTTGGCCTAGAAACTCTGCTGTTAGGACCATTAGACAGGTCCAGAGTTTAAGTTGCACAGTAAATTATACTCAAAAGAAACAGAAGGAAATTTTGCCTCATGTTTTCTGTCTGTAAAGTGCAAACCCACTCTGCGCTGCAGCAGCCCTGGGAGGTGGTATCAGATTTCCACAGTGAGGCATCGGCTTTGTGCACCGTGATGAAGTCCACCTGAGACTATTATGGAATTCTGTGAATTTTAATGGAGAACTATTAATTTTATTAGAGAACTAAATCAAGTTAGGCTTTTCCTAGTTGACAAATCTTCACGCTAGAATAGAGAGAACCAATATTCTTTTTAGATTATGCCAGCTTTTAAAGTCAATTTCAAGAAATAGCTATTAGTAGAAACAATAAGGACAATGCAGTTGATCATTTAAAAATAAAGGATTGTCATTTTGAGGTTTTTTTCTTAAAAGTAATAATGAATCACCTATAGCTACTATGACTGAAACATCTCTTAGAGGTCACAAATAAACGAGGCCAAAAAGAAAGCAAAGTCATATGTCAAAGAGACCTGATCCAACTAATCATTCTTTGTAGTAATTCTGTCATGATACTTTCTGATGTTTTTTTTTCCTATTGATATGTAAACTATTAACTGGTAATTTGAGCCTACTCAGTTATTTAATGATATATTAATTTTTTAAATGAAATTTTCCATGCAAGATTACACTTTGAAAGTTTCTAATGGCCAAGTTATAAATAGCTATTTCATAAAAAGTGGGAAAATTATTTTTTGAAGTATAGAAACTAAAAGAAAATATATTGGAATATGTAGTATAATGTTATTGTGTTTACATTTTAAAAAACCATTACATTCTATAATTGTTGCATACAATATTTAATTGGCTAAAATATATAAAATTGTCCTTGTTACACTTTTATAATACAGCAGCATGATTTTGAATTATATTTTAAAACTATGCTATTTGACATCATTTCTAGGATGGAACCCTACACATTTGTAGATACTCAATAAATGTTGGCCTATGAAAAGCATGATTCTACCCATTCTATAGACCTTGTAAACATAAAGTCTTGACTTAGTTTTCCATGGTAAAATAGCACAAGCCAACTAACTTAGGCAATTTATATCTATGAAGCCCACTTCATGAAAAAAATTTTTTGTGTCAGTCACTTCCTATTGTCCACCAAGACTGCATACCTAGTACTTCACAGTGTAATGCAATAGAACATAAGTTGCTTGTTTATTACATTTTTACCCATTTTTTATGTTAAGATGTACAAATCTAGTTTGAAAGATGTGATTAAAATGTGGTTTGATATCAATAGAAGAAAAAGGCACAAATCGATACTGGGAGAGCTAATAAAGACAAATGTTCTCTGATTCGCCAGGGAAGAAATAATGGATGAAAAATTGAATATGATTCAGCAGTGTAACACTGTCACCAAAAGGCAAATGCTGTATTGGATTGCATTAATAGACATATCATGTAAAACAAGCAATGTGATTTTCAGGAGTGGCCATTCTCAACACTACTGTTTAGGACAAAATTGGAAAAGTGCCTGTACTTTGGGACACAATCAGTGCACAAAGTGTTGTATCAGTTCACAAGAGAATGAAAAACAGCAGAAAGAAAAATAATTAATATAGATGTAGATTGATCGATAGATGGGCAGGTTATCAAATACAAGGTTTAGAAAGCCAGGCTTGTTTTCGGGGATTGAAAGAACTAAGTCTTGTTCAATCAAAAGCAAAGTCAACCAAGGGAGAACATAGTGACTGTGAAAACAAATGCATAAAGGGAAAAAATCTAAAGGGAAGCTCGAGACCAGTTGCTTTCATTGGGCAGCGATATAACCAAAAATAAATTATTCCAGTTGTTTTAGACAATGATTTACATTAAAAAGAAAGAAAATTTCTTTTTATAGACAGGCTTACAGTGATTCAATATGTCTGGGATCCCAGTCATTGGATATATTAGAAATAATCAGCATACGCAGCCTTTCAAAAGTGATTTGGATTAATAAGTACATGGCTGAAGACACCTTCAAACACTTACAGTTGTTGTATTGTCTGTATAATATATCTAGCCAGATCATTTACTAAATGAGCAAAATTGAAAGAAACAACTGGAGAAACTCAGCTTGAAGTTATAGACTCCAGGAATCACTAAATCTCTACTTTGTCAAAAATAAATTATCTCAGAATAAAAAGGAAAAATTAGCTATTTTATTGAGAACTTGCTATATACCTATGTCCTATATTTTTGGCTTATAAAATTCTATTTACTACACAATCATGAGAGCTATATACTCCATTATTAGCTCCATTTTATAAAAGAGAAAATGAAGTATAGGTAGGATAAGTCATTTTACCCTAAAGGTCCCACATTTAGGATTGTGAAAATCAGCATCCTAGCTGCAGGGTATAGTAGGCTAATATGAACCCTCAGTTACCTAGGAACATACCAGAAAGTTGACAGGACCTAAATAAGATGTGCTGTGATGGCAGCTTAAGAATCGCTATAATTACAATTGGTGACTAAAGAAATAACATTTTCATGCAGAAGGAAAAAATTCATACTCAGAATAACGAAAATTTTGTGTTTAATGAGTGGTATTAACACTAGAACACATACTGTGAAAATCTAAAAATTATTCTCTCTAGAGATTTTCTGAAATCCTAAATAGTTTAGATGTTCATCTTTTGTAATAATTTTGTGATTTTGTTCTGAATATAGAGTATTACATTAAATTCTCCTAAACTCTTTTATACCATATGATTTATATAAATCATAACATTGCATTGGAAACATCACACTAAAGGATTCCTAAGGGAATATTTAATTCCTGTCTAATATATATTAATTTACATTTAATTTCTGTCTAATATAAATTAATTTCATTAATAGAGGCAGCTGGCTACATAATCACATCCACAAATTTGGCATCTCTTGGGTCTTGTTGGAAGAACAGGCAGTTAGAAATAGGAATAGGAAAGCAATCTAGAATATGGTCATGATTATGACAATCACCTAAATTGTATCACTTATTGTATAAACATACCAAATTCAGAAACATTATTCAAAGATGTATTCATGATATGAGAAAGAATGTCCAGCTACAAAACAAGGTCTGTCCAGAAAGTACACAGCCATCTACTATGGAAAATAGAGACATTGAAGAAGCTACAAGATACAAGAAACATTGTACATAGGACAAGGTTGCCTCAACCCCCTTCAAAGCAGGCATCTTGGGACCTCACACAGTTTTCCCAGTCACCATTACCTGCCCCATCATATTTTCCTAAATCTCATTGACAGTCTGGAATCTCTTCCCTTTCAAAAGTGATTTTAGTTTTGGGAAAAGCCAAAAGGTACAGGCTGTCAAACCTGGGCTGTAGTGGGGCTGAGTCACCTGGGTGTTTTAGTGTTTTGCTGACTCTGCAAGAGACTGTGATGCATGAGCAAAGCATGTCATTGTGATGAAGATGCCAATCACCAGTTATCCATAACTGTCGCCTTCTGAATCATACAAATAGTTTCCATAGAGGAATGTTCAAACTTAACACAAAAGTTGATGCAGATTCATTACTCTACTCCCTCAGTCATTCTGAATGATACATCCACACAGTACACATGCTCACTCAATGTCATTTACCAACCTCACTCACTAGTACAATGAAGTCATCATTGTTCACTCATGCACATTCCAGTCCACTCCCCTTGGCTGCCAGGTTACATCGATGCTGTGCAAACCATTCTCATTATATTAACAATGGCTGGACTTTTTCCAGACATATTCATTCTGCTTCTTACAAAAATCCAGGGATTATAACTTTTTTTTTTTTGCCCTTTCAGCTTCCAAATATTTCAATGTTTTTTGGTTCTAGGCACACTTTATAGGTAGACTCAAGAGGATTTTAGAGCCAAATGTCAGTGTGGAGAATCAAATATTTCTCCAAAGTTTTGGGCTTGAACAACTGTAGTAATGAAGTTGCTATTTATAGATATAGGAAGGTTGTAATTCGTACATGTTTGGGGTAGAAAGAGTTCAATTATGAATATGTTAATTTGAGATTAACTTTTAACTTTTTAGACTTTGTGATGTCCAGCAAAAGGCAAAGATTTGGGCTAGAATCAAACTCATTGAATTATTGTTTCTATATCAGTGAACCAGTGAATATTTGGTATTTTAAATATGTTTTAAGTTTAAAAGAATTCATCTTCATAGAGCAACATATCAGCCTTATAATTCTGAGTTAAAATGTATAACCAGAATTTAAATATATTAGAGGTTTTAAGTAGAAATTTTACCTTTATATAGTATCAGATTATTTTTTAAAAGTTAAAGTTTCCCACTTTAAAATTTATAATTTTAATTTATTAGAGTCATAAGAAATTATTAAATTATAGACTTGTCAAGCATATCATTGATACAGTAAAAAGAAAAGTAAATAAATATTAAATATATTAATGAAGTTTTAAAAATTTAAAAGTGTTATTCAAAGGCCCGGAAAAGTTGCTATAGACTTATGTACATACAGTAACTTTTGTAAAATGAACCAAAAAGCTTAAGGAAAAATAAGAATTTTAAGTTTCTAACATTAATCAATTGACTATTTTTTTAAAGCAAGTTACATACTGAATAATATTTCTACACACATAACTGCCCCCAAGGGCATCAACAGACTCACATACAATAGCTTTCTCTGATGACAAAATGAAGAAATTTGATGTCTACTGTCTAGTCAAGTGTATTTCTGGAAAAACCAGAGAAATTAAATTGCTACTTAAAATTTCAAAGCCTAAATTTCCAGATGTTTCCTGGTTTATTTACGCATTATTGATGCCTAAAGTGAACTGTACTTTAATTGTGAGTTATTTTAGAAGTGTTGGCATTCTGTGTTGCATGTCCAGTTACTTAAGAAAATGGTTGGATGCCCATCTTGTTAAGATACCTGCCGCCTTTTCTTGTGGTTTTAACTCAGTGATTTTCACCCTTTTCCTCTCATAGCACACATACACTAACTACTAAAATTCTGTGACACACCAAAAAATATGTTTTTTGCTAATCTGACAAGAAATAGATATAGTTTTGATTCATTCACACTGAAAGCATATTATGTTAGCTGTTGTCATTTTTAATTTGACAATCTAAGGGAGAAGAGGTCAGTGCCCCTGACTAAGCAGTCAGGTATTGCATGTTTGAAAAATTCTTGCAACGCCGGTTGAAAACTGTAATTTTAACTATTCAGCACAATGAATACAAGAATCTAAACCAATGTATATATGACATAATACTGCTTGTTAGAGGTAATGGAGTTGCCAGTAAGTCCCATATGTCATGATCAAGGCTAGAGCCAGTGGTGTCAGAGAAAAAAGGAAAGAATTTGAACTAGGAGACATGGAAGAAACTACATTCATCTTTTTCTAATCCATTATTATATCTGAGTAGAAACCACAGAAGTTTAAAATATTAAGAAAAATTGGGGGTAACATATAAAACTGTATTGATTAAAACTTTTAAAAATATACTACCTAGGTAATACTGAGCTCCACTGAGTTGGAATGGGAACTCTTTCTAAGTTTATGACCAACTTTTGATATGAGAAGTGGAGTTTCATTGTATTTGTTCTTTTAAGGGTTTATTTTAAAAATTTAAGGCATCTAAAATTTTTAGTTGCTCCCATAAGTAGAACTTATTTAGATGGATTTGATACTGAATTATTTCTGAGGCTGACTGGAGGTGAAATAAGATGAGGTAGTGACATGAAAGTAGAAAATAAGTTTGAGCAGTTGAGATTTCCAGCCAAGATTTCTATATTTGTTTAATTCACTATGTAATCCTTTCTACCCTTCTGAAGTGTATCTTTTGAGAAAAAAAATGATTATCACAGAAAAAATAACAATTAAGGATTACTAACCACAGAAAAGTAGAACATGAGGTTTTCCAGAACTTCAAATATTAAATAACCTATTAAAAAATGTATCTAATTTATCATTTCATGTCCAACCCATTTAAATATTTCATTATTTTTTTCTAAATCTTTAGCTATAAATATAACTTTTTCCCCTTGTTAAAAAAATTCTCGCCCATTTCACAAATTCATTTTTTAAAATTAAGAAAATACCAAAAAGTTTCCAATAAGAAAATAAAAATTTCCCACAGATGCACTATCCAAAGTCAACGTTTTAGTATACTTTGTCCAGGTTTTTTTCTGCACCTTCGTAAACAGATCTTTAAAAGCAAATTTGAGATCATGTATTTCCTGTAGCTGAGTATTCTTTTCTTCCTGGTATAACTTTGCTTTGTGGATATTTTCCCAAATCTATAACCACTAGAGGTGTCACCCCAGCACCACAGCGAGTAGAATGAATCTGTTTCAGTTTGCACTATCCCATTCAAAATTCAATTTTCCTGGAAGATAGTGTCTGACTGGGCAAGCTGCCTTGGCAGTACATAGGTAAGAAGAAGAATCTCGAGTAAGGAGTCCACAGGGATGTTTTGGATTCTCTATAGAAAAACAAGCACATGGTTTTACCTTACCACTGAGTTGTCACAAGATGAAAAGGAAGTTCCCCAAAGGGAATCAAGGTGCTCTTATGACAAACAGAAATGAGTGCCAGATCACAAACACCATGGGAGCAGAAATCTTTTATCTTCTTTGTTCACAAAGGCTATATGTAGCCATGCTTAATAAACAGTTGTTGAACAATCTGAATTGGGTAGGAAAAAAGAAAAAATGGGGAAGGAAGGAAGGAAACAAGGGAGGGAGGGAGGAAGGGAGGAAGGAGAAAGAAAAGAGAAAATAAGGAGGGTTAAATTCAGGGTAAATATTATCTTAATAAAGAGTAAAACTTGGTGACAATTTTTTCAATATGATTAAGTGACTCTAAAGCAATGTAATCAATTTTCTTGGGTGGCTTGCACATTGACTTTGAAGCCAATTTTCAAAAGGAAGTTCTAAAATGCCCTTAAACAATGGCAGTAATGTTGGTATAATATAGAGCTTCCCTATGGGGGCACTTCAAAAGACTCCTTTGGAGACTTAAGTCCTGCAATGTAAGCTTTTGTAAATTCATTTGTGATTATTTATTGCATATATTCTGTAAACTAATTGGTTAAGGAAAGCAATATAAGGAAACAGGAAACTAAGAAGCAGGAAGGAAATTACTCTAAACATAGTAGGCTTCATAAAATTTACAGATCAAATATGATTTTGAAGGACTAAATTATTTTTAAACACATTTGCAAGGCTTACTAAAAGCTGTACTAATAGTTACCATATATCTAATACTATGTCTAAGACAGGTTACCTTAAATTATCTATAATAGTCTTTATAACCTAAATGACTATTATAGATACCACTATAATAGATAAATAGATAGCTAAATAGATATCACTGCTGAAATTTTATAGGCAAGGAAATTGAGGGTCAGAAAATTTGAATCGTCCTAAGTCATCCAATAAAGCAAGACAAAGCCATGATTTGAACCAATTGTTCAGTGCCAAACCCTGCCTGTGATACTGAATGCAATACTCTCTAAAACAGAAGGGCTAATAAGGCAGTGTCCCAATGTCTCCTCTAAGATGCAAACTTATGAGTATATTTATTACTTATCTCATCCAAAATGTTCTCACACAAATCACTTAGCATATTTTCAAAATGATACTAAACTCAAGCAAATATTTAATATTATCAAACCTGTCTTTACTTTTTCTTTTAAACTCAATTTATCTTACTGTTTTAAAAACCTAATTATATATCTAAACATCATATTAATTTTTTAATTCAATATACATGAAACATTACCAAATAGATGGATAGTGATAAACTTTCCACTAAATGAAATTAAGTTCCATTGCTTTAGCATAAGGAACTTAGCACATTTGCACCAAATTCTTATTTTATGGAAAAAAAAAGTCTTGTTTTCTATAATGACCAAGGAATAGGCCTGTAGATATCCCTTGTAAGGAATTCTTGATGCCAGAGCATATCAGCATGAAAAAGTAATAAAAGAGAGCTCATGAAGATCTAAAAAGTTTGTGGAAAGAACAACCACTTCATAATGAGAGTTTCCAGATCACAAAGTAGAAAGAAGAAATCCAACTATAAATCTGTATTCAGAGTATAGTGGGGGAAATAGGATATGAGGTAATTTTTGCCTTACTTTTGAGTAGCACAGATCTTATGGCAGGAGGTGGAAGCTATTCAGTAACATTTACTGCAATGCCTAGTTCAGTGCCCTCCACGGATGGGCAGTCAATAAATCTTATTTGGAGATAATATTTATGCAATGATAATCAGTCTACCACAGCACAGCAATTTGGGGGAGAATATTGTCTCTAGTGACTTTAAGCCATGCGAAATAGAACAATAAAAGCAAGGGAAAGGCCAGATGTGGAAAGTATTCAAAAAAGAAATTAAGGTTTAGCTAATATTTGCATAAGCACTTACTACTACGATTCAGAAAAATAAATGCATTTTCAAAAAAAAACTTGAAACACACTTTGGTAAATTAGGAAATCATTAAAATTATGCATGATTCTCCCTTCCATCTTCACCAATCTACACATGTTTATTTACTCATTCAAATAGTGAAGACATAGATTCAGAAGATATCTGACCTTTGTTTCAGAGCAGAGTAGGTTAATTATACACCACAAAGTCCTTTATTTTGTTTCTTAAATTTACGTACACTAAATTAACAAATTATGAGCCCTCCCCCTAAAGGTTTGCCACACAAAGAAAATCAAACTAAGTAATTTCATAAGATGATTTAATGATTTGGTTCAACTATATAAAATAATTTAAACATAAAAAATTTAGGTTGATTTTGAATTGAGAATCTTTGTTTTGTGGGACTGAATTGAAATTCAATATCTCATTACACACACACACAGCAGGGACTCTCAGTGAACACTCAGGTGCTGACAGTAAGTTGGTCTTGTGTCTAGAAAATAAAAAACAAACTGTGCTGACAGTTAGTGTAGAAAAATCTGTACATTTTCCTTGTGAACAACTTATTTTTCACATAAATTTTGTATGGAATTTCAAAATAGTGGAAATTTAAATTATTTTTTCTATCTGATAAAGAACATTAAGCCCTGGCTGGGGTAGTTCAGTGGATTGAGAGCAGGCCTGCAAACCAAAGGGTTGCTGGTTCAGTTCCCAGTCAGGGCACATGCCTGAGTTGTGGGCCAGGTTCCCAGTAGGAGGATGCACAGGAGGCAACCACACATTGATGTTTCTCTCCCTCTCTTTCTCCCTCTCTTCCCCTCTCTCTAAAAATAAGTAAACGACATCTTTAAAAAAAAACCTCAGTTGGGAAATACTGCCAAAGACATAGATCCTTACCGATTAAAAAAGAAGAAGAACATTAAAGAATAAACTGAGGAGTAGAGAAGAAAAAACTACGGAAGCTATGACATGTAGAATTACTTCACTCCGTTAACCATAAAGTTTTCCTACATGTATGTTTTAGAAGTTTTTAACATATCTAGACTAAAAACTTGTATGGCAAAGTGAATGAGACAAATAAGCAGAGCTAAACCTGTCGCTGAACAGTCCCCATTTCTCCTTCAACGTCCGGAGGATCAGTGAGAGCTGCATTGCTGACAGGACACTGTTAGAAACCCAGAAAGAATGGAAGTCATTTACTGCGATCTTTAGTTTACTCAAACACTAAAATGTTTCCTCTCTTAAGGTCTAATTTGAGTTTTCTTAGACTTGCCTATATCTTCCTTCTTTTGTCCATTCATAAGCCCCGTTTGAAAATCTATGGCTGGCACAATTCTCTAACATTTCAGCAGTCAGCTAGAAGAATAGCTTTCACCTGATTTTTTCTTAAAGAGAAAGTTGGGAAGAAGAAAACCCAGGCCGTTCAGTTAGCAGAGACAATAAAACCTAAAATACAGATTTTTTTTTCATAATTGGAGGGATGGGTAGAGGATTCCAGCAACTGAAGTGTAGGAAGCAAACTGGTCCCTGGGAGCGGCCATAGGCCAAACAAGCAGAAAGGAGAAACTAAAAATAAGAATGACTTCCTTTCTCTGGAGTTTCTCACTTTACACAAACTACTCCTTGCGTCCAACCTCATCTCTGACTTCCTTCTGCAGGGAAGTCTATTTTCCTAATTTAAACGAACAAAGTTTACATTAAATCTTCAAAAGCAGACAACTGAAACCTTGGCAGCAAGTCACTTTGAAAACCTGGAGAGACAAAACCAAGCTCCACATTGCACTGAGACCAAGTTCAAATAAATTATGGGTTTGTTTTTGTGGAAACTTGTTGGATCCCACCCAAACACCACGTGCGCGCGCACACACACACACACACACCAATTAGTAAATTCTGAATTTGTTGTACTTTTCCTCATTAAGCCTGGAATCAGCACACACATGCACACATACACATGTGTGTGTGGGAGAGAGAGAAGACATAAAGAACTAGAGCAAAACCCACAGAGAACCCCAAAAAGATAAATACATCTTTTATTCTTTGTAATGTTCAAGTACTGAATAATTACTAAATAAGAATATACCCATTCAGAACAAAAAAGCAAGTTTCATGCTCCAATGGGGGGGAAATCTTTCAGGAGTATAAGTGAGTTTAGTTGAATTAGAGATAGTAAAGTAAGTATAAATCAAGCAATGGTCAAATTTCAGAAGATCTGCCGAGACAAAGTAAAGGCAAGGTGTTCAACAAGAACTTACGAAATAAGTTATCTGTGAGCTATAAGTTCACAGATAACAGATAGCTGATATAATTCACTCTTCATCCAATTTAACATTTCTAAATATTTAGTGAGCACCTACCATATTCTAGGTTTGAGATTTGTTTTCAGTGAGTTCACAGATAACTTTGTACAGGTGGCCAAAGGTGTGGCATCTGGGAATCAGGCAATAGGAACCAGAAGTCAGGACAAGAGAGCAAAGAGAAGGATACCTACGCCCAGAAATGAAGCCAATAGGAGAAGCCGGGCCTCCAGACCGCCAGATCCACCTAGCTCTGCAGAGAAGAGCTCAGTCTCAATTCAGGAGAACTCTTGTGTCACAGATGGGGAACTAAAGCCGACAAAACCAAATACAGTCTTGCTTATTCCCCCATCAGCCCCCATTTTACCTGTGATCACCCTCATCATCACTCCCATCTTTGTACATTTGGGCTCAAATCCCTTATCTCCGTACAAAAATACATCTAAGCTTATTCCTTTTGGTCAGCACCTGCCACTTCTCTGCTCTCACTGTTTCTCACGGCCAGTTTCAGATCTGCACACGCAGCATGCTCTTTCATGCCTACGTGTCTGTGCCAGAGCCTCCCTTTGATGAGTTCCCACATACGCTGGGCACTTTGCCAACTGCTCCATGCAAATAGCTTATATCATTCCTGTGAAAGAGCTACGGTGATGATTGCTATGTTACAGACAAGGAAACTGAGGTTTTGAGAGTGAAATACCTTACCCAATAATCCACAGCCATAAGCTGAATTGAGGGCTGAGCCCTAAAGGCTGAATGCAAAGTCCGTTTCATCAACCGTGCCATCCCTCTATCTCTTTAGCTAACTGATATTCCAAACTTTTCCTTCCTCCAGAATGGCATTTAGATGCTGTTTCCTATTATCCCTAAACAGCCTGCCCATTCCTCTAGTGAATCACACCTCGTTTACTTGATTTTTACCTCTAGTGAATAGAATAAGCTCACAGCCCCTTCCTATACCCCCTTCACAGCCCAGTGCCTGGTACTTGAAAGGTGTTCAATAAAAGTTTGTTAACTCACTCAGGAATAAATAAATGTCATTTGGCTATAAATTACAGGCAGCAAAAGGATTAAAATATAAGTCTATTTAACTTCCAATCATTCTTCTTCTAATGCATTATACTGGCTCCCAGCTAATCATCAGTAAATGTCTTTACTCCACCCACAAAGGACAGTCATGCCCAGCTTAACAAGGGGCATATGTCCTGAGAAATGCAGCGATAGGCAGTTTTGTTGTTGTACAAACATTGTAGAGTACACTTACACACATGTACTATAATTGTATGTGCTACACTTTTATAAGACTGGCAGTGCAATAGGTTTGTTTACCAGCAGCACCACAAACACATGCTAATAGTAGTGTAAGCCTTGACTTTTTTTTTTTTTTTTGTAATTCAAGTGCCTCCCTCAAGCTTTGACTGCCTCATTGAGGCATCCACTTAAGACAGGCTGTCTGAATAAAAGTGCCAGACACGTGACTAGACAAGGAGTGAAGCCACCTACCTCACCCAGCTTCCTTTGTTTTAGAGCTTAGTTGATTTCAATAATTGACCATTTGGGCTACATGGTATTTTTTCTCTTCCCACACTTTAAATTCCTGCTCTTGTGTTTCTAATACACCAATAAAGAGTGAGCCCGAAAAACCTAGGCCTCCAGCCTGGAACCCAACAAAAGCAGGACCCCTCTGGTCCATTCTCTTTCTCTTTTCCTACCTGCAACCTCACTGTGTGCCTCCCAGCTTGCCTTGTACGATTCAGGCCTGTAAGCAATTAACTCTCTTTTCTTGCAAGGTTTCCTAATGATTATCACTAAAAGATGTCTTGCAATGGTCATAAGAACCAGAAAAGTCAGTCCAGTTGAAACACTGATTTAGAACTGGAGAGATGTCTGGGGGAAGTTCACTGGGCCCAGGTGAGTGCCCCTAGGCATTTCTAGCAGATTGCATCACTGTGAATAGGATGATACAGCACAAACCAGTTAAGTGTTATGCTATCAGAGCATGTTACCATGCCTATGATATTGTGACAAGTATGATGGCTATGAAGTCACTGGGTGATAGGAATTTTTCAGTTCCATTATAATGTTGCGGGGCCACCTTCGTATATGTGGCCTATTGTTGATGGAAATGTCCTCTTACTGCACACGATCAGAAGTAACACTAACGATTCCGTCATCCTTGAATTAGGGTAATGAGAGAACCAGAATTAAAATCTATTGTTTCCTATATCCAGCACACACCAGGAGTTCAGTAAATGTCTATCAAATCAATAAGCCTGGTTCTAGCATGTATGTAGTCCCTACCACCTGCATACTTTTCCATTTGTATATGTAAAGGTTGACATTGAACAGTGATACTCAAACTGTGATTTGTGGACCAGCGAGATTGGCATTACCAGGAAGCCTGTTAGAAATGCAGATTCTCAGATTTCAGCCCAAGCCTAATAATTCAGAATTTGCATTTTATCAAGACCCCCAAATGACTAATGTACCTGGTAAAGTTTGAGAAGAACTACTCTAAAGTATATTGTGTGTACTACAATGTGGTTCCTATCCAAGGGACTTAAATTTAAGTTTCACAGAAAAAAATATCCCAGTTATAAGCTGCAATAAATTAACATCGTAAAAACAATATCAATGCAAAGAAAGAATAGCACTGAAGTAAAATGAAAATGATAAAGAATAAAATAATGCAATATTTCAAGGAACTGTTCTTGGTCAGAGAGCACAGAGACCTCAACAAAGGTGCCGCAAAAGGTGAACTCACTGCCCAGCTCACCCACATTGAAATCATAATGAAGACAGACGTCAGCAAAACCCAGGTGGTTGGCTCCATATCACATAACTGAAAGAGACGATTTGTATAGTAGACCAAGAGGCAGGATCTGGAGGTAAATGGCCTGGGTTCAAATTTCAGATCAATCATCAACAATCTCAATGATCTCATGACATTGGGTAGACACATGGCTTAAACCTCAGTTCCTCTTTGGAAAAAGGAGACAGTAAAATACCTTATAGACTTCCCATGAGCCTGAGACAAAACAATCACTGCAAAGTACTTAGAAGAACATCTGACACAAATAAGTACTCAACAAAAGTAAAAATTACATAACCATTCTTGAAATACATGAGCAGTTGGCTTCTTTGGTCATGGCTCCCCAATCCTGGTCAGCTTGATTGGTGTCCTGGATTGACCCAACCCTACCTCCACCTCCCCATCCAAAAATGTGGCTGCTGGTCCCCAAATCAGAGCCCATAAACCAGGGTGCAGTTAACTGTAATTCCCTTAATCTTGTATGAAAGTGTGTGTAGAAGTATATGAGCATATCTCTTCAGAAATTATTATCATTTTATAAGATTTTCAAAGGCAATTGTTGGCCTGACAAAGGTTATTAATCACTGTTCTAAATGAGGTGGTGTGGCATGGCATGGCTGAGAGCACCAGCGACTTGGATTTCAATCCTGACTTTGCTACTTGTGTGATTTCTCTAAAGGTGTCTTCTCATCTTTTAAGTGAGGATAATAACAGGACCTTAATAATAGGTCCTCGGGGGAATTGTGTAACAGTCAAATGAGTTGCTGTACGAAATGGTACTCTGTAATTAGAAATAGAGCTTCCAGATGTTAGTGACAGCTGTTTTTATTCATGAGATCTCAGTTGTCTTCTCCCACAGTAGGACCCACCCAGTCTCTCCAAGGAACAACGTTCTCAGGTAGCATCCCCCTTAGAGAGCTACTAGTGAGGTAAGCCGGTCAGGAGGCCTCAGTGCCTGTCACTTGTTCCCTGTCGTGTTTAGAAGACTCAGATGGTCAAATATAGCAAGATGGACACAGCAGCAGGAAGACTGGTTAAAAATACATGTTGCTTAAGCAGTCCCAGCTGATGGTGGCGGCTCCTGGCTTGGCTGCCATGGGTTGCTACACTTTGACCTCTGGACAGATGTCTGAGGCAGACACATCTAGATATCTTCCAGCCAGCAGTGCTATCTCTTCAGCAGCACATTTCCAGGCAGCCTTGCTGTGACATTTCCATTTATCAACAGCTAAAGTGAATGGAATACAGAATTCAGAAGTCAAAACACTCTGCTTCTTTAATTAAAAGAGGGTTTTTTTTAAAAAAAAAAAAAACAGTATAAACAGAGGAAGGAAAAACAGTCTCCACGAGTAGTAGATCGGGCCATTAGCCTGACTTTGAACTGAGACATTTCCACACTGTAATCCAGTGGATTGTCAGGAAGCCATGAGTGTATAGCCGAGGTGCAAGTGAAAATGAGACTGTGATGGGTGTGATAACAGTTCTATATCCATAACACTTTCATCTCTTTCATCTCATAGTACACTTGCACATCAAATGCATTTGCCGGCAGCTTTCTTGCCTTTCGAGCGGAAGTCTAGCTGGAAGACTGGAAAAAAGGAGCTATCGGGAACTTAAGTTTTTGTGTACACCAGTAGGACAGGAGTGGGACAGCCCTGTGCTGAGTGTGCACAGGAAACTTGGGAGTTTTTATAGATCTGTTAACCGCTTCTTCATGGGCTTGAACAATCCATTCCAATCAACAGGTCTTTCTCAGCTTGCATTCCTTTTGAATTTGAAAAAAAAGAAAAAAGGCAGGCTGTCTTCCTCTTATCGCTTTTATTTTATTTTACTTTTATTTTTTAAATTAATTTATTTATTTTAATTGTTGTTCAAGTACGGTTTTCTCTCTTTTACTCCCATCCCAGCTCCCCTGGCCCTTCCCCACCTCCCTCCCATTTCTTCACCCCCTAGTTTTTGTCCATGTGTCCTTTATACTTGCTCCTGTAAACCCTTCCTCCTTTCCCCTGAAATTCCCTCCCCTCTCCCCTCTGGTTACTGTCAGCTTGTTCTCTACTTCAGTGTCTTTGGCTATATTTTGCTTGTTTGTTTGTTTTGTTGTTTAGGTTCCTGTTAAAGGTAAAAGAGAAATACCATATGATATCACTTCTTACCACTTTTAAATCAGAAGCAAGGATATTAAATCAATTCTTGAAGAAATGACATAGGAAAGCTATTAATTCTTGATGATATGGAAAATAGGGTGGTGATGTTGGGCTTTTCCTGTGTGTTTAAAACTGAACCATTGAATGTGTTAGCCTATGACCATATTTAACTGATTTCTATGCCCTTACATTTGTTCACATTTTCTTCTCTTTGAGCTTTAACTGGTTGAACAGTACCGGTAATGAGCAGAAACATATTTGTCTTTCATAACTGTCAGAGATGACACAGAGAAGCAAAAGGAACGTGGAAGGTGCTGTTTTGTTTCTAATTAACGAGGGTTTTCAAGTATTTGTTTAAAGAATACAAGTAGGCATTCAAAGGGCTGGAATCTATTGCCCTTTTCAATGTTTACTTGTAAGAAATAACGATAAATTTGTATGTAAAGGAAATACTGTGTGTGCAATTTAATAGAAATAGTAGGGACAGCTAGAAAAAAATTTTAAACCATTTAAGTACCATAAAGCAGTGCGTAGGTGAAGGTACCTTATTACTTTCTATTATACCTCTCATTCCAAATAACTACTGTTATGTAATATGAATCAGTTATGTTTAATAATAGAAATAACCACAGTCAGATGCCAAATCAAGAAAAAAGATCTGCATTTGGAAAAAAAAGAACTCTTCGTGTACATGCCACATAACCATTCAGGGCTTACACTCTGAAAGGAATCCTGCAGTGGGGAGCTATTGAGAAAGCAGTTCTGAGAAGCAGAAGCGGAGCGGGTGCAACACTAGTTACAAGTCTGGCTCTTTCCAAGTTGAAGTAAGTGATACTGTGGAGGTACGTCTACACCTAGCTCTACTGCCACACACCGATACCCCTTCTGGTTGCCTAGTAGCAGCTGGCAGAATTCAGTGTGCGCAATGCCCATCCATCAAAAATACCTACTGAAATGTTTAAAAAGAGGAAAGCTCTAAATCACACATCTTAAGGGAATTTTTAAAAAATTACTTTTTAAGCCTCGAAGACAAAAAGTGAAACATAAAGAGAATATTATCATTACAAGGTAACTTAGCAACAAATAGAAAGTATTAATATTAAATTGAGGGTCTCAAGGAGCAAAGTGCAATGTATTAATTGATAGTGAAAATCAAAAAGCAAAGGAATGTCCAATGATACTGTTCAATCAGTTCTATAAAAAGAAGAAGATACCTTATGAGGAGGATGAGGATTTAAAACTTTATGCTTACCTGAAAGAGGGGAGTTTTTAGAAAATGAGGAATTGGTGGAGATGCATGAGAATTCACAGGTGAATGGGATGTTTTGTTCAAAGGTACCATATCAGAATGTAAGCAGCCACAAGTAACAGAAAAATATGATGGACAGCAATTAAAAACAATGGGGATTTCTTTATCTCACACAACAAAAAATCTGGAGATAAGCAACTGCTTATATTAGTTCTAGTTTCAAAGGATAGGAGCTGAAATTTCTGTGATTTTCTCAGTTCTTCCTCTTGATCACAAAATGGTTGCTACAGCTCCAGTTATCACAGTTTTATTCAAGACATACCAAAAAAAATGAAGCAAAGAGCCCTGGCTTGTGTAACTCAGTGGATTGAGTGTGGGCTGTGAATCAAAGGGTTTGCCGGTTCGATTCCAGGTCATGGCACATGTCTGGGTTGCAGGCCAGGTCCCCAGTGGGGGCCACGTGAGAGGCAACCACACATTGATATTTCTCTCTCTCTCTTTCTCCCTCCTTTCCCTCCTCTCTAAAAATAAATAAATAAAATCTTTTTTTAAAAATGAAGCAAAGAAAGAATAAAGAGGATGGGGGAAGAAAAGGAAGAATGAGTGGTACTCTTGCTAAATGCGGTATATACCACTTTCATTAGGAAAAGTAAAAACCTTCCTTAAGCCCCCATTTCCTCTGCAGGCTTCTATTTGTATCTCATTGGCCAAAACTCTTTCTCATGACCACACAAGGAATCTGGTAAGGTGAACCATGAGTTTTTCTATTCTCCAGTTTTTCTAGTCTCATTTTATTTAGTCACTGGCAGAACGAGGTCGAAATCCTCCAAGGGCCAGTGTCTGCCACAATTAGATAGACAAATGAGATAAAATACAGGTGATGGAGAAATTCATTTGAGGGACTGAAACTATTTGGATGGTATTATGAAAGATTTTACAAAGCACACACACACACAAGCCCAAAAGTAAATTGTGGGTAGAAATAACATCTAGAATATCTTATTTACAAAAACATTCACACCTTTATGATTCACTTTCACACTTTTATACAGTGGAAAACTTCCATGCCTGGAAGAAGAGCAGCGATCTCTGAAACAGGATTTGGCAGTAATTTGCCATGCTACATACAAGAATTCTCTGACACAGGCTAAGTGAAGAAAGAGAAACCGCTTTCACCAGAGCCAAACCACAAAAAATGGGTTATAAGGACAAAATATACTTACTTAGAGAATCTCCCAGTGAAGCTCCACATTTTACCCTCGCTCTTCTCTGGTCTGTGATCCAACAAGTGATGTCTGCTTTATGCAGCACCAAGTGTCTTGTCTGTGGCTGTTCTAGTTATTCGTAGGCACACTCTCCAGGAGCCCATGTCCCATTACCTGGAATGAGGGGAGAATGAAAAGGGTCTACACTCTGCTTACTCCATGTCAGTGAAGTTTTATGCGTTGGGCCTCTGTAAGCTCCCGGCTACCCTGGGATTCAAACAGTTACTTTCCTGACTTGAAAAGGGGGCAGACTGAGGGTTCCAGAAATAAAGTTGAGTGACTAAAAAGGAAGGAGCAGCCTGGCACCAAACCCAACCCATCAGACTGCAGTGCCCATGGTTCTTCCTGGGCACCACGCTTACTCCGGAGTTCTTTTTTCCCCTTTTAAATATTTTATTGTTTCATATTATTACTGTTGTCCCAATTAACTCCAGAATTCTAAGGGACTAGCCAAAAACTCCAACAACTTGCATAATTGCTGAATTATGTTAGGTTTTGAATAAGTGAATTAAACCCAATTCTACTCTAGCCTCAAAAAAGAGAGTAAAAAGCAATGAAATATTTTCCAGCTTTGAGGACACCAGCCACTTTGTTTAAACCATTCTGGTCATCTGAAAGCCTCTCCATGGTTCAGGGAAAGTAACTAACTACTTTGGATAACCGAAGTGTGTTGGGAGGTCCCCAACTATACACAGGACATGGAGGCAAGAGGATCCTGTGGAAAGAGTGAGAGCTTTAAACCAAACAGTCTCTGAGTGCAATTCCTAGTTCTATCTGTTGCAAACAAATGTGCTCAGCTGGTTGGTAAAATGCTCTGGGCCTTCTTTTCCTCTTGGGTACAGTAGGGTTAATGATGTCTACCCAATTGAGACAGTGTGTAAAAACCACCCTGCTCAGTGACTGACACCTATGGCTGGTGCTCTATGAGGGAGAGCAAACATGGTGTGAGCCTTCTGTTAGCACCACGGTGTCACTATGATGATAATCCATGGGCCCAGGACCTTCCAGAGTATGACAGGGTAAGGGAAATGGAATCAGCAGGAGAGTTCTCCAGACCCCTCCCAGCCCAGAACAGGGCAGCCAGAGCTTATGTCACCCAATAAAATGCATATTAATGTAGTCTCAGGAGTGTTTGAGCACACAGGAGTGCAGCAGAGGGAGGGTGTCAATGATCAGAACTGTTTAGAGAATATAGAGATGAGAGGGAAACCCAAAAGAACATAAAACAGAGTGGTCAGGGATGTATGAAGAAAGTCAGAAAAAAAAGAAAAGATATTCTTGAAGGATCAAATGTTTCACAATTAAAAAGGGTGAAGTCTTAACACCATTTAAAAAGCCTTTGAATATCATAAAATTATGCTATTGACAATAGCAGACTGGAGAGGGATTGCCAGTGACAACTAGGGAATGGATGAAAAGGCAATGAAAGCTTGGTAAGCTCCAGCAAGGCTTTGAAGGGGACTATTTGGAGGGAGTTGTTTTAGAACAGGATTTCTCAATACCATCACCATTGAGGTTTGGAGCTAGATAATTTTGTCGTTGTAGGGCTTGTTCTGTGCGTTGCAGAATTTTTAGCAGCATCCCTGGCCTCTACTGGCTAGATGCCAGTAGCCCCTCCCACCAGCAAGTCACAACAATCAAAAATGTCTTCAGACATTGCCAAATATCCTTGGGGGGAAAAGGGGGTGAGAGCAAGATATGTGACAAAATCAATTTTGATTGAAAACCACTGCTTTGGAATGCAGAAACCTGCGTAGGTTTTAAACCACAAGGAAAGAAATATATAAATAGTTTCAACTTCTTGTCATGTCAAGCTTTTCTGTTTCATATCAATACAGAGGGAAATGCCAAAATTTCAAATAGTCAAGAAAAAATAGCAATGACTGTCAGCTCGAGGACATGGAAATCATCAGTTCCTTGATGCTGTTCTTCTGTGTAATAATGCAAGTAAAGATAACTTTAGGGGAAAGACTTGCCCTTTAATTTTATTTAATTTTAGGATATGACCAACTTAAAAATTAAGAGTCTCTATATACAAAATTGAAAAGTTCATAATAGTTTGAAAACAGATTTGCAACCACGAGTTTTGAAAGAACTCAATAAGCTTACAATACCCTTATTGTATGGATGGAAAGAAGAAATGAATACGACAAGAAGTCTTTATAGCCTTAGCTAGTCTTTTTGCGTTTTAAAACATGATGCATTTGAACTCTTTCACTGGTTCCTAACTCTCAGCTTTCTTGCAGTATGAAAGCTTTAGCATGCAGTCATGAAATACTGCACCCCAGTTGCTCCTATTTTCCAACAGATTCTGCAGAGTTGATATTAGTATAGTTTAGTGTTTTGGGTAGGAGTTCAAAATATAAATACTTCAACTCCATATCTTTATTTAGTCACATATTAAAGAAATGTTTTTTATAATAAACATCTGCTTTCTACTAACAGAAAGAAATGAAAATTGGGTTTGAGAAATGATATACACTCATGCATATATGTAATTAAACCCTAGAAGAACATCTGAGTGATTTTTTTATATCAGTCCAAGAATTAATAATACTCACGTCAGGGTTGGGCTTATAAAACTGCCATCTTAACTATAATGGCCTGGTCCAGTGGTAACACCTATTAAGATCTCAGTTTGTAGACTTCTTTGAGGTACATACTGAGGTGACACTACAGGAAAACCAAACAACAGATCAGCTTGGAAGACTGGAAAATCAATAAAATTGATTATTTGGCATTGTAAACACACCTCCCCAAAAAAGGCGATCGTATTTAATTTTCACTTTCCAATTGTTTGCTTTAAATCGCTTTGATAAGAACTTGTAGGAAATTACTACAGAGATTGCTCTATGTTATCATTACACCAAAATATATAATGTTTATATTTTCTTCTGTCTCTTATCAAATCTGTCCCTGAAGAAATAATGGGTATTTGAAAAAGTAATTGCTGGATTTTCTGGAAAAGTCCCTACAGATAAGGACTTTAATTTTAAAAATAGCCATTAGATTAAAACCAATAAACTCTGGTGTACAGCATGTTGCAAATGAGGTCAAGCTCTCGAATTAATTCTGTAATAAGTTGTTTATTTTGGTATGGTTCCATGACTATAGATTAAAGTGGCAACCCAGGCCAGCCAAATCAAAACCACAGATGCTAATCCAGCAGGGACTACTCTCCAGTGTAAATGGATCAACTCAAACCCATGACCATTACTGGAAAAACAACTCAAGGGTATATACACCCTCCCTAAAACATGGCCCACTAGTGGGGGGAAAATCAACACATGCCTTGTTTTTGTGGTTGATCAATAATGCTACCTTCATGCCTTAGCCCCACCATCCAGAACAGGCTTTACCTTGTCTGATCTCAGATAAATGCTACCTTCATTTAGGGGAAAACAAGAATACGTATGCCATTTTGAATTGCAATAAACAAAGGCAAATTCTACATTTGTCTCAAACTCAACCTGAGATTACTAGTTGCAAAGTGTCTGTGCCTCTCTTGAACACAACAAGCCAATCTGTAGACATGGCCTGTAGATTCACAGTTTGGTTATAGCCAGCCTTGGTCACCACATTTAACCTGTTACTAAGCAGGATTGGAAATAAAATTTGTTTGACAGATGACTCAGATTATAGGGTTCCAACTAGAAAGAAATGTTATAATAGGTTAGGAAGGTATAACATCCATATTCTACAGAATCAAGTTCTAAATAACCAGCAAAAGCTTGACTGAAAACAATGAAAATCAATATTCCATTTCATATCATAAACACTATAATATTAGACATCTGGCACCCAAAAATTGAGTCTTAAAATGAGTTGACAGAGAGCTGAAATGTTACTGATACTAAAACAATACAAAATGTTTTGAATGCTGCAAAAGGATGATGCTAAAAATAGAAAAGAAGCTTTTAGTGTGATTAGCAAACACCTTAGATGATTTCAGTTGTTGATAATTTTGCAAAAAAAAAAGGCAACCATATTATCTCCTCTTTGAATACTTGCAGTTGCTCAATCTTAACATGAGTTTTATGAAAATAAGATTAAATAACATGAATACAAGCTGGTATTAAAGATTTCTTTTTAAAAAGCAATCTTAGCATTCATACAGTTTCAACACAATTTCTCAATTTAGTACATTTGCATCTTTAATGTTTACCATAATTGATGTTTAAAATGTTTAACTGAAGGCACTATAAGAGTCTGAAAAGTCAATCTAGGCTTAATATACCTTGTTTATTAAAGCATAAAATTTGAAAATACATTTTCAAAAGCTTACTCAAAGGTATGATTGAAGTAAAGTAGCAGAAGTTAGAATGATAGATGGAGAATCAGATGGCTTATGTGCAGCCATGCCAAAAAAAACTGAGCTGTGGCCAAATATTTATAGGTCTGTTACAGAGATCTTGTGAGTCAAGCTGCCCAAATTTGCTCTCTATCAGTAGGTCTCAACCTTTGTATGGGTGTAGGCAGAGGAGGAGGGAGTAATGGAGAGGACATGTCAAAATGCCCAACTTCATAGAGTTCCCGTCAAATAGATTCTCACTACACTAAGTCAGAGGGGAATCCAGTATAGACCTTTGTAATGAGTCTCCCAGGTGATTATGATCGAAGTCCATGGCAAATACTTTGAGGAATGTTGCAGCCTTCTGCTTAACCCTTGAGAAGCCTTGCTTTACATCCTCAATTCTCTCTTCCCAACTACTCTCAGAAATGAATGATGCTCACAGATTCCTCCTTCTTTCTTACCATTTCCTTGGGGCATTTTTCCAGTCTCTGTCTCCCAAATCTTCTCCTTGCATCTTTTCCCACATCATTTCCTCCCACTGAACTCGATGCTTTGGATTTTCCATTACTTCCTGAAACAGAGCTCACTTGATATGAAGACTCTAGTTCCCCTGCAAATGCAATTTTCTGCAAAATACAGACAGTTCTATTCTTCTTTCAGCATACCTGCTATTACACATTTGGGACATTCTTATTTTGAAAAAGGTAGAGTGCTGTCATACAAAGAACCTGGCACCTGGAGTCAGGTGACTGAAGTTTACAGCTTGGAGCTGCTATTTCTGACTTAAGATATTGGGAAATTCGGGGAGGGAGGTGGGGAGCACTGGGGGAAGGTCTGGGATGGGAATAAAAGACAGAAAACTGTACTGAAAAACAATAAAAAAAAAGAAGTCAAACCAGAACAATAAAAAAAAATTAATAAATAAGTATAGCTTTGGTGATGGAAGGAGACCTGACCTGGGTGGTGGACGCACAGTACAGTGCACAGATGATGGGTTGTAGAATCGTGCCCCTGAAACCTGTATAATTTTGTTAACCAGCGTCACCCCAATACATTCAATAAAAAGGAAAAAATAAATTAAAAAAAAAGATATTGGGAAATTCGATGTATGGTCTGAGTTTCAGTCTCCTCATCTATAAAATAAATTAAATAATACCTACTTCTTAAGGTTTTGGTTTGGGTTAAATGAGATACTGTCCATAAAAAATATCTTTAAAAACTGCAATTTCCTATTTGAGTATTAGACTATTTGATTAAATGTTTGAATATTTCTGCAAAGCAAGATGAAAAACTTGCCAATAATTACTTTGAAATTCTCATCTCATATGAAAGAAAATAAGGGAACTTTCTCATGAAGGGTGAAAAGTATAACCCCTTAACAGTAATTTAGTTCCTTTGACATCAATAATGTTAAATATTTAGTGATCCAGAGGACAACGGTTCTGGGTATTTTCCATTTTTGCGCCCCTTCCTTCCTTCCTCTGCCCTGCTTTGATTCAGCAGGTGGCCCCTGCAGACTGCATCTCCTTAGATCCTGCTGGCTGTCTTCTAGGTGGGGTTGACCAACAGTGGCACCAGCAGAAGATGGTTGGCAGAAGGAAAGAGGTTGGGATATTTCTTCCCTACTTATTCTGTTTCTGTACCACATCTATGGCAAATGTGCCCACCCACTCTGACAACAGCCTTTGCTCCACAGCTCCAGTGCTCACTGGGTTTCAATTTTACCACTCCTTCC
>PVKM010010466.1:0-34861 GCA_004027735.1 Carollia perspicillata
AAAAGTGGTTAAAGAATTCAGTCAAAGTAATGTAAAACAAAATACACTGATAAAAAGCCAAGTTCAAGGAAAGTGGTGAACCGGATTAATAATGGGAGAGGCAAAAACTAATGGATTAGAAAACAAACAAAATTTAGAATCAATCACTTAAAGTAGATGCTCAAAATATTTATGAAATGAAGTGAATAGAAAAGATAAAAAAAAAAAAAAAGAATAAGCCAATTCACCATGTTGCCTATGGGAGGAGATTTAAAGGGTCTGTCAAGCGCAACCACCTGCTATTGATTTGGCATCAGTTGTCACCAGCACCCCCTCAAAGAGCAGGAGAGCCCAGAGGGAAAGGAGAAGGCTTGAGAGGCTAACAGTCAGCTCTTCAGAACTTTCCAAAGGCAGCTAAGGGCTCTGAAATTCAGTCTGTGTACAATGATACTATGAAGAAAATGGATGTGATTCTGCCCTGCTTTTTAAAATAGAATCAAATAAATTTTAATGTTAAATCATTTCTACCAAAAAACGTGTGATAGCTTTCTTTTCCTGTGTGCTGCATGGACTGCTCACCGCAGCGCTGTGTTTTCGTGTTTGAGAAGGGCCGGCCGCATCTCCTTAATGCAGAACAAATGAAATGTCTTTGGTTTTTCTGTTCCTCACTTCTAGCACCATTCTCTTTTTTTCTTTTTATTTTTTTTAGGATCAAGAAAAAAAAAACCCAAAAGGGAACTTTATATGGACAAGCTTTAAAAACATTTAATCAAAGAAAAAGCATTTACCGTAAAGAACTAAGTACATGCAAACACTTCAGTCATGGGTTTTATTTTAGGTCTGGGGAAATTGGGGAAATAATTGGTAACAATCGTTTCTTTCCTACACACCACAGGTGAAGAACAGAGAGGTGGCTTCTTACATCACAAATATCTTCTTAAGGAAGAAATAAATGACCCATTGTATTGTTTTTACAAATCACTCTTCACTAAGTGTGATTCATGTTTATATCCATTGCATTTATAAACACATTTTCTATTTGAACAGGGTAAAGAAGTAATTTCAGAAGCTCATAGTATGTAATTCCAGGCATTATCTTGGGAAAGTGTACAGGACAGAGAGGAAAGCCACACCCTGACTGGTGTGGCTTTAGGGGGTTGGGCACTGTCCCACAAACAGAAGGGTTGCTGTTTCCATTCGGGTCAGAGCACATGCCTGGGTATCGGGCCAGGTGCCCCGCTGGGGACATGTGAGAGAAAACCAATTGATGTTTCTCTCCCTCTTTTTCTCCCCCACTTCCCCTCTCTCTAAAAACAAACAATGGCCCTGGCTGGTAGCTCAGTGGATTGAGTGCCAGCCTGAGAACCAAAGGGTGACTGGTTCAACTCCCAGTCAGGTCACATACCTGGGTTGTGGGCAAGGTTCCCAGCAGGGGGCACATGAGAGGCAACCACACATTGATGTAACTCTTCTTCTCTTTCTCCCTCCCTTCCCCTTCTCTAAAAATAAATCTTTTTTAAAAATAAAAACAAGTAAATGAAATTTTTAAAAAGCTGGAAGGGCCTTAGACTTACACTCTCATCCTAGAGAAGGGAAACTGAGGGACATGGTGGGGAAATGGTTCGTCCAACGTCATATAGCTGGTCTCCAGCCAAATCTGGTACCATTCTTTTGAGTTGACTACCAGTTCAGCCTCTTAAATTGTGATACATCTAATCAAATGTTCTATGACTTTTTAATAGATGTATTTAGAAATCTCTGCCCAACACTTTAGGAATATTTTTCTCGAGTGCATACAGGACATTTACAAATGTAAATACCACAGAAGCAGCATCACACCGGCTGTATAGTATGTCTGCAACACAATTAAAAGATCATAAAAACCTGCCCTGGCTGGTGTAGCTCAGTGGATTGAGCGTGGGCCTGCAAACCAGACGATCACAGTTCGATTCCCAGTTAGGGAACATGCCTGGGTTGCAGGCCAGTTCCCAGCAGGGGACGCACGAGAGGCAACCATACATTGATATTTCTCTCCCTCTCTCCTTCCCTTCCCCTCTAAAGATAAATAAATAAAATCTTTTAAAAAAAGATCGTAAAAACCTGAAGAAAACCTGTATGTCTAGAAATTTTGAAACACATTTATAAATAATTCAATGATCAAAGAAGTCACCTGCTTAAAACTCTTCACATGTATTACTGTGAAGTTAACCTTTACCAATATGTCTCTGAAGCCCTACAGTATGGTCCCTGCCAGTCTCTCCCATCTTAGTGGGAAGGCCCCTCCCTGCTCCCTCCCCGCTCTCTAATCATTCTGGCCTTCTTTTCACATTTCCAAAACAACGTTTTACAAACATTTCTAAGTCCTGCCTACGGTAAGAAATTTACTTTACATTGCAACCTGGTTGACCTTATATATGTGTAACCAACAAAAGTTTTGGAAAACAGTACTTAGTACTTACACAATACACTCTGATATTTTCTATGTAAGATTATATTCACTAAGTTGATAGTATGACCGCAACATGTATTTTTGAAAAATACTGCTCTAAGCATTTAATTTCATTGCCTCAGGGTCTTTGCACAAGCTGTGTGCTGTCTAAAAAGCTTTTCTTGTACCCTCTTTACCTGGATAGATCTCACTCATTCTTCCAGGTGTGAAATCGAAAGATGCTTCTCTCTCTGGAGTCAACTGCCTGCATCTGAATCCCAAAGATGGTAATGAAGAAGTTAATATGTGCAAAGAGCCTGGCTGGTATAGCTCAGTGGATTGAGTGCAGGCCTGCAAACCAGAGAGTCACAGGTTTGATTCCCAGCCGGGGCACATGCCCAGGTTGTAGGCCGGGTCCCTAGTGAGGGCCATACGAGACATAACCACACCTTGATGTTTCTCTCCCTTTCTCCCTCCCTTCCCCTCTCTAAATATAAATAAAATTTTTTTAAAAAAATGTGCAAAGAACTCAGAACAGTGTGTAGCAAGTAGCAATGCTCCAGCTTATTGTAAAAGGTAGTAATTATACCGTTTGCGTGATTGTTGTGGATGAAAAACAGACCACATACTAACCCTGTCAAGCTGGGGGAGGAAGGGGCAAGTGGCAGGCCTGGCAAACTGGTGACTGAAAGTAACCATTCCGGATGGACTGAACACAAAAATTCCTAAGGAAAGCAGATCATGGTGGTGAGTTCATCATAGGCCAGCAGCTTCCTCCAAGGTCAGTTTGTGTGTTAAGTGAGCCTGTATATTGTCTTTGTGTATCTAGATAAAATACCTTTGACTTGTCAGAGTAATTTTCTTTCCCAGACCCCCTCCAAGGCACGTCTGGCACCAGAGAGCAAGAGAACAGAATCCCCCATTGTTATTGTGGGCGTACTATCGCCATGTACTGTACATGTTCTTAACTGTACCCACCAATGTAAAAGAAGTGTCTCTCCGTTTTGCTTTTTATCCAGGCCTAGAGATTTCCTCCTGTTTGGCTTTTTCCTGCCTCCTTAATCTACCAACAGATTTCACAAAAACCTCCTTACAGCTTCTCCTTTGATTGTAACGTATGAAACAAGCTGCAGAACTGCCATTCTCCAGAGCATTTACTCAATCCACTGAGATTCTGTTTCCTGGCTTGTCCTCAAAATTAGTCTTGAATAAGGCTTTTCTATAGGCAGGCCATTCTTCCATCGATAGTAATATCTGTCTGCCCACACCTCCTTGACTCTAAACCTATGAAGACAGAAACTTTGGTTAATATTTGATCCTCTTCATAGTCCAAGCATCTCATTTCTCCTGGCAATGAAGTGGTGCTCACAAGCATCCCGTGAGTACTGAAGAGCTGGGCGGATACAAGGTAAGCGGAGGGGCCAGGGGCGGGGCCAGCTTAGGGCGTCACCACGTCGCTGCAGAGGCCCGCCCCAAAGGCGAGGCCCTGCCCACCTGGGGGTGGGTAGTTACGTGGGGCTCAGCGGAACCTCCCCCGGGTCAGCTGGACCAAGATGGCGACAGTGAGGGAGTCGCTGCGGCAGAGACTGGTGGGCTTGGTTTCCGTCAGGGCTGTAAGTGCCACGGCCGGCGAGGGGCGGCCACGCAGGCACCGTGACGCTCGGGGTCGGGGGCCTGACTCGTTCGGCTCCTCTGAGAGGCGAAGCCGGAGAGCTGTTCAGTCCCGAGTCAGGTGGACCTTGAAGTCTTAATGTATACCTCAGATCCCTTGAGGATTATAGGGAAAACAGTCCCGGAGACTGGGAGCGACTTGCCCGGGTGCTGGAGACCTGGGACACCATCTCCTGTGTCCTAATTTCCTGTTCAAGGCTCTTTCTGGTGACTCTGGCACTTTCTCCGTTTAATTTAGCTTCAGACCTCTCCAAGCTCTTCCTTAATGAAAAATCACAAATACCCCTCCAGTTCCCAGTGGGAAAAGCAAAGTCATTCCCCTCCCTTTGCCTAAATGCTCAACTGTTACACAGTTGGAAACGAGTCCGGACTTCAGGGAGCTGGAAATGGTCCTGCACTGGGAACAGGAATCTCTTGTTTATTCCTGTTTCTAAGGGGAATATTCTCTTTGCTCCTACTTCCAAAAGAGACCAAATGTGAATTATTATTATTTTTATGCATTGATTGATTCTTAGAAAGAGGAAGGGGGAGAAAGAGAGAAATATCAATTTGTTCCCTTTATTTTTGTATTTATTGGTTGATTCTTGTGTGTGCCCTGACCTGATCGACCTGTAACCTTGGCATATCAGGACAACCTTCAGGGCCAAATGTGAATTAAGTGGTGAGAACTACTGCTTGTGGTCTCAGCATTAGTGGGGATGGGTCCATTTCTTCAGATCAGCCTCCTGGGGGATTCCCCCCCCCCCCAACATTTCATGGAGTTTATTTGGTTTCATTATGTAGTGTAGTATCTATAGTTAACACACAAAAAAAGAAAAGAGTGTAAGTTAGGTGTTTAAATTTGTTCAAGTATTACAATAATGAGTTCCCCAATTTACTCCCACAAAGTACAGTAAAACACCACTGTAATAACTCAACAAGCCCCATTAGTCATTGTGGGAAATCAAAGTGCTTTAATTCTTTCCAAACTGTCAAGAAGACAGGGAGGGGTGGAGCAATGGAAAGTGCCTTTGTGACAAATGTTAACCCATCCTCATGGGTGGTGGTGCTGGGCTGGGGGTGGGGGTGCATTAGAAAGAACATTTTCTTTGTAACCCTTCCCAACTAGAACACTGGATTAATTTCCTATGGCTGCTATAGCAAATCCTAACAAATTTAGGGGCTTAAAATAACATTCATTTTCTTTCCCACAATATTCCTGGAGGTCAGAAGTCCAAAGTCATATTCACTGGGCTGACATCAACGTTTTAGAAGAGAATCCATTTCTTGTCTCTTCAGTTTCTGGGCGCTGTTGGTATTTCTGTGGCTGGGGCTGCATCACCCCAGTCTCCGCCTCTGTGGTCACATTGCTGCCTCCTCCTGTGTGTGGGAGTGTGTGTGCACTCCTGCGGGATTGGGACGATCCGTTCCTGTTACTTTTTGTTTTCTCTTTTAAATCTAAGGTCAGCACCTCATCCTTGAGTACTTTCCCAAAGAAGGTGAAAATTGTGGAAGTTGGTCCCCGAGATGGACTACAAAATGAAAAGGTAAAGCTGGAAATCAACCAAAAAAAGCTTTTTTGAGCCCTGAATGTTCCATGTGGTAGGTGCAGCAGGGACGGACAGAGCTATGCAAGACATGATCACTCTGCCCAGTGAAGGTCTGGGTTGGGGGACCAGGTGGGTGCCTGTGACAGTTAAGCAATCTAAGATGGTGGTGCGTGGGGTGCAGTATCCCCACATGCATTTCAAGGCTGTGGGGTGGCTGGGAAGCGCTGCTGGACTGCAGTGCAATGGTGAGGGCATGCCTTTGCATCCAGCAGGTCCATGGAAGGGGGTTTATGTAAACTAAGAAAGCCATGAAGGCCATATGCAAAGATTTAGCCTTGGGGGTGTGCTCACAACCGTTGGTAATAGCAGAAAATTGGAATAGCGCTGTCCAGTAGAACTGTCTATGAAGATAGAAATGTCCTAGACTTGGGCTGTCCTGTGTAGTAGCCACTAGACAGACACATTGGCTGTTGAGCACTTGAAGTGTGGCTGAGGGATTTTTACTTTTCTGTAATTTTGATTAAAATGTGTAGAACCACGTATGGCTAGCATCTAACATATCAGACTTCACAGACCTGAAGGTTATATATCAGGGAGGTTTTAAGGGTGGTTTTCTTTTGTTTCTGGCGTGTGTTTCGGGAATAATCATGTGTTAATTTTTTTTTCATTAAGAAAGCTTTAAAAAAAACACAACAAGCCTAATTTTAATATTGAGCACTTGCTAGGAACAATAAACTGTGATCTCCAGGAGGGCAGAATCATGTCTGTCCTGCTCCCTGTGGTCCCTGCAGCACCTAGCACAATCCCTAGAACATGGAGGGCCCTCAAAAATCATTTGTGTAATGGAACAGATTACATTAAAGCAGTGCAAGAGAAATCGTGGGGGAGCATATGGAAGGGCTTGAAGTTCTTAGGATTTTTTACCTGATCCTATAGGTACTAGGGAGCCATGGAAGGCATTTGAGCAGTAGAGTGAGGTAGTGGAAACTATTTTAGGAGGATTTCTGTGCGGTGGACTGCTGGAGTGAGACTGTGCCATAATGCCCCTGGGATAATGATGCTAGATTTAGAAAGAGAGATCCTTCGAGTCTGCTTAGCAACTAGACGTGAAGGGGGAGGGAAAGAAACACTAGGCTGAACACGTGAGAATGAGATCCTCTGCCACTTGGGAGATGGAAGAGGAGGGTGTAATACTTCAGGGGCCCCATCTCATAAGACCCAGAGGGTTAGTCATCCCTGCCCTTTCAGGCCATGATACATGGCCCTCACTTTGCTTATGACCGGATCATAAATTAACAAACATTTAATTAAGAAAAAGCCTATATGGCAGAAAAATATTGTTTCCATGTAAATATTACCCCCTTTTCAGATGATAAGCTGCCTCCAGTGCACCACGTCGTCTGCAGAGCTTGAAGACACCTTGTGCCCTAACTGGTGGCGAGGGGTACACGTGGACTCGCATTAGTGAGACAGTGGAGTGTCTGCTGTGGCAGACGCTTTGAACGGACAGGCGCTGCTTTCTGAGGCCATTTGCTTCCCAACTTGGCTGACCTGTCTCTTCTGGTGTTCGTCTCTCCATTGCAGAATATTGTGCCTACTCCAGTGAAAATCAGGATGATAGACATGCTTTCTGAAGCAGGACTCCCCGTTATAGAAGCCACCAGCTTTGTGTCTCCCAAGTGGGTTCCTCAGGTGAGCCCCAGCCTTCAGTGAGGTGTTTTTCAGAAGAGAGGGATGCAAAGGTTTGCATTTGTCCTGGAAGTAAGTAGAAGCCAAGAGCATAGGTTTCCGGGTCTCTGACTTGCAGAGGTCTTAGGTGATTCACAGCAGCATTACTCAGCCAACAAAAAAAAAGTAACCTGGCAGGTGGGAGGCTTGGGTTCAGCCTGGGCTCTGCCTCCGAATTGCCTGGTGACCTTGCCGGGACCATGCAGCTGAGTGTTAGATAGCACAGAGCCAAGCCCAGTGACCGTGCTCTCAGTGTGTTCTCCGTGAATAGCTGGTAGTATGGGCACTGCTGTCACCGCTACGTAAAGCTGACAGTACTCTCCACGTGGAGAAACTGGAGCTGTCGCCCACAGCCAGGGGCCTTCTGGCCCGTTGGCTGTCAGGAGTAGGAACGGCACTGGGGAGACAGCTCTGCTCATTCACCAAGGGTTCTGGAGAACAGAGGTCATGTGATAAAAGGGCTTTCTCTACCTGAGCGCTCTGCCTGCCTTTGCTGATGACTCCGCAATGTCTCCTTCGGTTCCCAGATGGCTGACCACACCGAGGTCTTGAAGGGCATCCAGAAGTTTCCTGGTATCAACTACCCAGTGCTGATCCCAAATTTCAAAGGCTACCAGGCAGCGGTAAGTTTGTTGGTGGGTGCCCTGCAGTGGGACTGATGGTACTGGTCCCTGCCTTCTCCCTGGGCCTCAGGCCCTGTCCTGGGATGTCTGTCCGAAGGGCTGTTTCCAGTGGTGAGGAGCACTGTCAGCCAGACAGATGACAGGCTGGGGCAGTGCTGGCCCGGCCACTCCCAGCTCTCTGGTCTCAACAAGTCTCAGGTCCTGCCCGTATAGTAGGGCTAGTGATAGGGTAACATTTTGAGGATTTCAGAAGATAAAATGCACATAAATTACTTAGGAGATAAATGCTTAATAAATTACAGCTTTTTTGTTCTTACCCATTTTCTCTGTAAAGAAAGGTAAGCAAGATATCAAGAATTTCAACAGGCCCTGGCTGGTGTGGTTCAGTGGACCGAGTGCCAACCTGCGAACCAAAGGGTCGCCAGTTTGATTCCCAGTCAGGGCACATGCCTGGGTTGTGGGCCAGGTCCCCAGTAGGGGCCACGTAAGAGGCAACCACACATTGATGTTTCTCTCCCTCTCTTTGTCCCTCCCTCTCTCTAAAAATAAACAAACAAAATCTTTTAAAAAAAGTAGAACAGTGACCAGCTTCCAAGGCGATGGCAGTGGCAACATTCGTCCCTGGGGGAAGGCCAAGGTCCTTTCTTTTTTTTTTTTCCAAGGTCCTTTCTTAATGAGATATAATCCATTGTATTAATTTTCTGGGGTTGCCATAACAAAATACCACAAACAACAGAAATGTACCCTCTCCCAGGTTGGGGGGCCAGAAGTCCGAGATCAAGGTGTCGACAGGGTTGGTGCCTTCTGCCCTAGTTCCCGGTGCCAGCCAACAGTTACTGACACTCCCTGACTTGTAGGTGTGTGACTCTGACCTCTGCTTCCACCTTCACTGGCTTCCCCTCCATGTCTCTGTCTTCACATGGCCGCTGTCTCGTAAGGACACCAGTCACATTAGAGAGAAACCAGTGTGGCCTTGTCTTAATAAATTAGATCTACAATGATCCTGTTTCCAAATAAGAACATAGGCTGAGGCACTGAGGGTTAGGACTTAAACATAACTTTTTCGGGGGGAGACACAATTCAAGCAATAACATTCAGAGATCCTAAAATTGGCTGTGGGAGTGGGGTTTTGCTGTTCTGGTATTCCTGGAGGAGCCAAAGGCTCAAAGAAGTTCCTCTGGCTGTTGGCAGGTGGCTGCTGGAGCCAAGGAGGTGAGCATCTTCACAGCTGCCTCCGAGCTCTTCACCAGGAAGAATGTCAACTGCTCCATAGATGAAAGTTTCCAGCGGTTCGACCAGGTCCTGCAGGCGGCCCGGGCAGCCAGCATCCCTGTGCGGGGGTGAGTCGGACCACATCGCAGCCGCCTGTCTCTTCCATGCTGCCGACCAGTACCCAACTCTGACCCAGTGACCCTCCCCCGCAAACTCCTTATCCTGGGGGCCGGCAGCCTACGCTCCAGACTGTGACAGCTTTTCCCAAGTAAATGTGGTCAGAAGAAACCCTAGCAAGTGTTCTCTCCAAACCTAATCTTGGGGTCGGTTCACCAGATGAAATCTTAGCAGGACAGGACATTAGGCATGGTTCGTGGCAGTCACTTTACTCTGGCCTCCACCACCAGCTCTTCACAGGTCTCAGAAAAGTCCCCTAGGCCTCTTAAACCTCCAAGACCAACCACAGTGGCAACAGCAGTAGTGCCAGCAATCATCATACGTAGCTTCACAGCCAGCCAGCGAGGAGGGGAGTAGCCCCTCGTACAGACGCCAACACCGAGGCTCAGGAGGACGCAGCGTCCGCCGTAAGGTCTAGATTGCAGCCAGCGTGCTTTCAGAGGCGCTCTGACCACAGCACTCCTGGTGACTTCCCCACCCCAGACTTTTCCACATGGCTCACAAGGCCCTGCGTGGTTCAGGCCCTGCTCTCCGTGCAGCCTCAGTGGTCACTGCTCCCTTCCAGCCCAGCTGGGACTTCCTTCCCTTTGTCATGTGGTCCCACTCTCTCTTGCCTCTGGGCCTCTGCACCTGCTTTCCAAAGACTCAGAACTTGCTTCCTCCTACGTCCTACTTGTCGGGACTAACCGCTGTTATCCTTCAGGCCCCTCATGGCTGCCAGTTTCTCCAAGAAGTTTTCTCTGTCCCTCAGCTGGAGTCAGCACCGCCCCCCACCCCTGGCCTCCTCTAGTCCATTACACGCCCTCTAACTTGGCACTTAGCTACTTGTAAACTGTCCCTTGCCTCCCACCCCCACTAGACTGAGCCCAGGTCTCTCTCTGTTTCTGGTGTATCCTTCTGCCAGCTCAAGGCCCAGCACACAGTAGGTGCCCAGGATCTGATGGGCGGATGCATGGATGGGTGGATGGGTGGATGGGGAAGCAGGGGCTTATCAGGTCTGCCTGACTCCCACGCCTGGTCTCCTAACTTTCCCTTGCTCAGCAACAATTGGAAAATAAGAGAGATAATTAAAATGGAAAAATATACTGAGCTCTTTAAGGCTGAAGTTATTTAACCAGCAACCATTTGTTTTGTGCAGAACAGTTTGCTAGGCTCGGAGAGGTTTGAGTGGAGCCTCGGCTCCAGTGGCGTGGGTGGGAGTAGGGGCCGCCTACACCCGAGACCCAGACTCCTTACTGTAGCTCACAGGACCCTGTGATGAGGCCCGTGTGCGCCTCTCCGGCCTTGGGTTGGGTCATACTTCTTTGCCCCTTGCTCTACGTGGCTCAGCTGTTCTGGCCTTTGTTCTCTGTCTTGAACACACCCACTCCCCCAACTCGGGGACTCTGCGCTGGCTCTTCTCTGCCCGAGTGCTCTTCCTGTGGCCGTCCCCCACTCTCAGCTGCAGCATCTGTCTTTACACGTCTGTCCTGGGCCACCCCAGCCACTCTTGGCCTCCTCTGATTGCTCCTGTCACACTCCCTGGCCTTTTCTACACAGCGTGTCACCTTCTGAGGTTATCTCCTGGACTTGTCTGATTGCCCTTTAATCAGCTGTCTCCTAATGGGAAATAAGCACCGTGGCAGGGAGGACCTGTCAGCCCTGCTCACGGAGCTACGCTAGTGCCTGGCCCAGAGGGGCCAACTCAGTGTCAGTTGGATAAATGAATCGTCTGACAGCTCACCAGAGCAGGCCAGCCCGGCTCTTAGTCCTGCCTTTGGTTTCATGGGTCCCTGGTCCCCTCCTGTAGGAATGGGCCCCAGCTACCCTGGCCCACGTTCTGCTTTACCCCACCTCTGTACGGCTCAGGCACCTGCTCATGTTACTTTCTCCAGGTCCTTCTCCCTGCCTGGTCTCTGGCTGCCTCTCCAGAGACCTGTGCAACAGGAGCTGCAGGCCTTCCTGAACTACAGGCCCATTAGTCCGCCTACTTGCTGTGGTTCTCCACTGCCGCCTCCTAACACTACTCGGCACTACCTTCATTCTGGCTCTGTGTCATTGAATTAGCCTTTCACCCAGGTGCTTGGCCTCCTGCCCAACTCAGGTCTTGATTGTGGGCTAACCAGGATGTGTGTCAAACAGCCTCCCTTGCTTCAGCCCACAGGCAAAAACTCAGGGGCACTGATGCCATTTCCTCCCCGTCTTCCAACAGGTACGTCTCCTGTGTGCTTGGATGTCCCTATGAAGGGAAGATCTCCCCGGCCAAAGTAGCTGAGGTGTGTGTGAGTGCCAGGGCAGGGCTTTTGTGAGAGCTGGCTGCCTTGCCTGCCCCTGCATGCAGAGGTTCCCCTCACCTCCTTGTCCTGGTGGGTCACTGATTTCCTTCGTTCACGCCCCTGCCCTCCATCCCAGGATGAATGCCTCCTCTGGAGTTTCCAGTCTGGTCAGTGGGCAGATGATAATTGAGGCAATAATCCTTTGTGCAGAGGATCCTCACCCAAGGGTCCCCGAGGTCCCTTGTTGTGGTCAGAGAGGCCATGGGACATCCTCTGAGCATCAACCAGGTCTGAGAAGAACACAGAGCAGGAATTGAGTTTGAGCAACACAAGAGCTCATGGCCCTTAGTCCTCAAAAACAGCCTGCAAATTCAGTATTGTTGTTGTCAGCCCATTTTCCATCTGAGGAAACTGAGACTGATTCAGTTGCCACACAGGTTGCCCATGGTGCAACCGTGTCTCAGCCCCCATCTCGTTTACCGCCAGAGCCCGCCTGCTCTTCCCTCAGCATCATGGCAGCGTGCAAAAATAAGGAGTGGTAACAGTCGTGTCTGCCGATCGAAAGGGAGCACCATGCTCCAGGTCTCAGCCTCCTGTTGCCACTGTAGCCCTTCAAAGCCTCGACACTGTTTTAGAAGCACAAACTGAAGCTCAGAAAAGTCAAATTCCTTGCCAAGGCCCCACAGCTAGTGAGCAGCAGAACTGGGATTTTAATCCATGTCACCCCAGAGCCACTCCTTTGGTGGCACCCGCTGCCCCCGCAGGCCGCTGGGTGCTGGTCACTGCCCTCACCACTCCCCTTGTCCACAGACCATGGCCGAGTGCCGTCCGGCTCTCTAGCCTCGGCATGTCCTCCCTCAGCCGCACGGCATATGGAAGCGTCTCCCTGTGTTGAGCATACACTCTGGTTTTGCAGTGATTTTAGGGGTCTGCCAATGGGCTTCTAAAAATTAAAATAGTTTTGTACTTCTGTCAAAAATATAAAGCTAGCACTTCAGACCCGTGACTTCACAGATCAAGGATAAAGCTGCAAGAAAGGGGTCCGATTCACTGCTTCTAGGACCTGGGTCTGACGCACTGTGTGGAGGTGGAGGCTCGGGTAGGAGGAAAGCCAGGGTCGCAGCCCCAGGGTCTGCCCTGTGGCAGCTCCCTACATCCGGTCTCCTTATGAGGAGCATGGGGACTGATCCCATTCAAAGTTGTGAGGAGCCAGCGACCCAATCTGTCT
Organism: Carollia perspicillata; assembly: GCA_004027735.1. Classification (NCBI taxonomy): domain Eukaryota; kingdom Metazoa; phylum Chordata; class Mammalia; order Chiroptera; family Phyllostomidae; genus Carollia; species Carollia perspicillata. The sequence goes on from PVKM010010466.1 coordinate 12,831, forward strand.
AGTGCCCCGTCATGGAGGTGTTCTGCACAGCCCACGGACTCCGCTTCTGTGCTCTAGGCCACTTGGCTTGGGAGCCTGTGTCCTCCAAGCCCCAGCTTGTTTTCCCAGGTCAGTAAGAAGATGTATGCAATGGGCTGCTATGAGATCTCCCTGGGGGACACCATCGGCGTGGGCACCCCTGGGGTCATGAAGGAGATGCTGTCTGCTGTCATGCACGAGGTGCCAGTGTCTGCCCTGGCCGTCCACTGTCATGACACCTACGGCCAGGCCCTGGCCAACACCTTGATGGCCCTGCAGGTAATCCAGGCATGTCCTAGGAGAAAGGCGCGCATCCATTCTCATGATGGACACAGACACGTGACCCTGCCCCAGAAATTCTTACATCTGTGTATTAGGGGCAACAGTGAAGGGGTCAGGTCATCATCCTAATGCATTATGACAGATGCCACAAAGGGAGGAAGCATGGGATGGAGGGAGGTGCCCGTCCCAGTTGGGAGGGTAGGGAGGTGCTGCCAGAAGAGGCCTGAGCGAGGCTTGAAGGACACAGAGTTGTTCAGCAGCCGAGCAGGGGAAGCAGAAAGGTGACCTGCAACACTGCCCAGCAAGGCCACAGCAGGGCTTGGGGAGGACTCGTGGGCCCTGGCCCTAGGGTAGCATGCTGGGTAGGGAGTGTGCAAACACACCTCTGTGCAGAGCAGCAGGCCAGGCCAGGCAGTGGTCACTCAGAGGGCGAGCCTTACTGCCGCTTCCCAGAGATTGGACTGAGACCTGAGATCGGGCTCCCCTTGAGGTTCGCTTCTCCTGGGCTGGCTGCCCTGCGGAAGGCGAGTTCTCAGTGTCTCTCCACCCGCTGCCCTGATTCCAGCCTGTTGTGTTCAGGTTATAGAGCAATCTCGAGCCACTTTTTTCCCCCCACACTCAAGTTATCTCCTATAGGCCAATGTCTCAGGTGATTCTGTTACTTTCTGGGTCTATTTTCTGAAGAGTTGTGGTTGTCAAGGGTGAGGCCTGTTAGAGCTCTAAGGAGAGACGAGAAAGTCAAACATAACAAAATACCAAATACCAACCATCCAGGAGAATGGGAGGTGACTGACCTAGGGAAATGGTGAAGTCCCTGGGGTTAGACAATAGCCTTGTGTGTGGGGGTGGGGGGGTGCGCAACTGAACCACAGCAAACAACAGGGATCTGAAGTCTCAACAGGGTGAGGCTTGCTTTAGGTTAGTGATCAGGAAGGGCCTCTGAGGAGGTGGCTTTTAGGCTGAGACCTTCAGGGGAAGAAGGAACCTTGAAACCACTGCAGGACCCGCGGGAGCACATTCCTGCAGAGCACAGTGTGTGCTGGAAGACTCACGCTGCCCCCAGGGCTAAGGAGAAACTCTGTTTCAGTGGGGTTTTCACTCGAACAGAATCACAAACCCAAGGAAGGAATGACTGCCAGTGGCATTTAGGCAGCAGACAACTGGGAGGTGTCTGAGGACCAGCTTTGTAGGCTGTGGTCGCACAGAGCCATGTTTCACCGTCGTTACTTTTCCAGATGGGAGTGAGCGTCGTGGACTCGTCCGTGGCAGGACTTGGAGGCTGTCCCTATGCACGGGGGGCATCAGGAAACTTGGCCACCGAGGACCTGGTCTACATGCTGGCAGGCTTGGGCATTCACACAGTAAGCCTGTCTGTCCCCCGTTGTGACAGCCTTGAACTAACCAGGGCTCTGCCTGAAGCCAGAGGACAGAAGCTGATGGGTTCATTTAGGGTTATTGTTATTTGGGGGGGAGGGGAGCAGTTAATAGGGGAAGGGTGCAAGGGGATTATTGTGTGTTTTTGAGAGAGCAGAGCGTGGGCGATCGAGGCCTCGAGAAGGCCAGGCTCTCCTGCAGGTTCGCTGCTTTAGTTTAGAAAGGCTCCAGGATGTAAGGGGAGCACCCCAAAAGGAGTGAGGTGCATAACCTGTCATGAGTCAGTCCTCTCTAGACTTCATTCCCTGTCAAACGAGGGCAGTGGGATGAGATGGCCCCCAGGGCACTCAGCGTCAGTAGGGCCACTCAGTGTGGACTGGAAGCACAGCACCTGTGCTTGAGGCTCGGAAGTCACTGGGTTTAAAACCTACTTCTGCCACTCACAGGATCTGTGACCTGACAAAATACGTTACCTCCCGGGGCCTAAGAAATGGGATAACAACAACACCTATCTCGTAGGGCTGGTATGAGGATGAACCAGGGAAATGGAGAATGTTGGGCTTTACTCACATAGTGCATGTGAGTAAACAGAGCTGTTGCTGCGAACAGCGGGTTTTTGGAGCGGCCCTTCCAGCTGGTGCTCATGCTCCCTCTGCCTCACAGTTAATCCCCACGGTGGGTGTGCGGTGTTTGACCCTGTGGGCCAGGCCCTGGAGATGGAGCACGGAACAAGACTGATGGGATCCCTGTTGTGGTGGGGGCACTACTAACCGTTACACAGGCTGAGGCATCCTGTACCAGGGGAGTCAGAGGGGGACCCAGGTGCCAGAGGGACACAGCCTCAAAGACGGCTAGCTGGTGTCCCCTCGTCACAGGAATGAGCCCTTTATCTTCACCCTTACTCTTTCAGTACCACAGCTGTCTGTCAGTGTGCTGTTTCTTGGGAGTGGGGGGCATGTCGTGACTGACTTCACCCTCCTTGTTTCTCAAAGGGTGTGAACCTCCAGAAGCTCCTGGAAGCTGGAACCTTTATCTGTCAAGCCCTTAACAGAAAAACCAGTTCCAAAGTGGCTCAGGCTACCTGTAAACTGTGAGCCCCTTGCCCACCCAAAGCTCAGGGACTGTGTGGGATGGGGGCACGCCTGGATTATTCACTGATGAGCGCGTGGAAATGGGAACAAAATGGACGGGAACGGGCACCTCACCGCCAGCCCTGGACACAGCTCTCTCCTGGTAGAAAGGAGGCGAGGGACAGGAGCTGCTTGGCCTCGGGCCCTCCCTGCCAGACTTGAGTAGGACTAAGAGGCTTGGGGGCCTGGGGGCCTCCCTTCACCATGGACCCAACAGCCCAGGAGTTGGTTCCCTGGGACCACTTGGGAACCTAGTTCCCTGGCTTGGGTTGATCCTCAGGTCTTACCTCTGGGTGAAATCTGACAGGTGACTACACAGCTCAACCCAGCTGTGGCCTTGGTGCCATTGCTCTCTGACTTCAGAGGGCAAAAGGGCATGGAGGGGGTTTTCTCCAAGCTGGCAGAGGGCCTTTGCTGAAGGGGTGAAGGCTCAGTTCTGCATTGGCCACCTGCCAACTTTAGCCTCTCTGGAAAATCACTCTGAACGTGACTTTTGAAAACAGCTGTGTAATTAAAAGTTTAATGATGCTGAACCATTCCAGGATCCTGCAGATATGTGTATATATGGAGAATGGGGTAATAAAACGTCTTCATTTGCACTCTGAGAGGTAAACGCAGACTATTCATCTCTGGATCCATTCTCTGTTTCCCCACCTGACCCCCAGATTTACAGTGACTGGAAACTGGTGGCTTTGGGCTTGCTCAAGGGCTGGCCAGACTGCCCTGGGAAGACGGTTTCTGAGGCCCTTGGCTCTGACCAGGGCTGCTGCACAGCCTCTCTTACAGGCAGCAGGGACCATCTGCTCTGGGTCTGGGCTAGAGCCGGTGTGCTTGGCTCTTTGTATGTCAGGCTCTGCCAGCCGTCAGTCATCCTTGCGCATTCCAGGTTTTGGGAAACACTTGTGCATTTATTTACTGGTTCTGGCTTGATCACACAATATGACATGCCTTTATACACATCATTCCCTAGCCATACCTTTATGTTAAACAAACATGACCATTTTCTAATCCACTATGGTAGGCAGGGTGCAGACAAACCATTCTCAGTCTGTGCGAAGGCTGAGCGCAATCGGCATCTAATTCCTACTTTACGTTTACCTCTCTGTGTGTGGACCTCAGCGGGATGGGGGTAGGGGAGGCTTCGATATCCGGAGCAGAGTCCAGCGGGAAGCAGCTGGGGGAAGGGCAAACTGCTTGGGTTAGGGGCTGGCCTAGGAGCCTGGAGATCCTGGTTCTAGCCCAGCTACCACTAGCTGTGTGACAGCAGGCAAATTACTTTAGTCTGACCTTAGTATTCTGGTCTGTAAAGTGCCAGTGATAATACCTACCTGATAATAAAGCTTCCAGGTCTTTGGTAGGTTTTCAAGCTAGACTTCCCAGCACCTGCTGATTCTAAGGCAACACGAACCGTTCCCTTCGATCAGCGCAGTAGCGCCGCCCCTTACTGCCTTCGTTCCACGCAGTTGTGTGTTCATGAAAGGCTCACCCTGAAGAAAGGGTTTAGCAGATACAAAAACCTTGGAAAACCTGCAGGTGAGCTGGGAGCCGCATCTCCCGGGGCGCTGCCCTCCGCCTGTTTCCAGGGTCGGGATGAGCGCTCGATCGTGGCACGGAAACCCGGAGCATACTCCGTGGGAGCGGATCTCTGCTGCTCGGCTCCGAGGCCCGAGTCTGGCCGCGGGCCACCTTGGCATTGCACTGTGCTGCCCACGGCGGACCTTTGTAGGGGCGCGTTCTTCAATCCCCAGCTCCTTTGGTCCTCTTGGCGCCTCGTACCGCGGTCTCCCCGAATGACGCGTACCCTGGGGGTGTGAGAGGGCGGGACCTTGTGCGCCGTCGGCTCTTAAAGGGACCAAGGCGCTGGAGGCGGTAACGCTAGAGCCGGCGTGGGACTTGCAGTCCCTATCAGGTTCGGGAAGGGAATGTGGGGCCGGACTATCGGGCTCTCGAGGGGCCGGGTGGTCTACTGGGAGCGAGCGAGAGTTTTGGGGGCCGGGCTGTGTTCTGGGCAGAGTATCGCCAGGGCAGGCCCCTTCAGCTGCCGCGGCTGGGGCAGCCTGGGGTCATTCATTTCCAGTCTGGGGACGCCTTGCGCGGCCCCTTTCTAGCCGTGACCCCAGACCTAGCGCCCTCTCCCACCCATTATGCAGACTGGAAAAACTGAGGAGGCGACAGCTGGGGCGTGGTGCGGGTTCGCTTCACCAACCTTCCTGCCTCACAGAGCACCCTCCGCAACCACTTTCTGGAGATCCGCACAGTGCGTGGACCTCAGCAGCATGGGGGTAGGGGAGGCTTCAACATCCGGAGCAGAGTCCAGCGGGAAGCAGCTGGGGGAAGGGCAAACTGCTTGGGTTAGGGGCTGGCCTAGGAGCCTGGAGATCCTGGTTCTAGCCCAGCTACCACTAGCTGTGTGACAGCAGGCAAATTACTTTAGTCTGACCTTAGTATTCTGGTCTGTAAAGTGCCAGTGATAATACCTGCCTCATCAGGATACTGGGAGAATTCAGGAAAATAATGCAAAAGTGTCTGGTACACTCAGGGTGCTCCGCCAAATTGGTTGGAGCTGGATAAACCCTGGAGGCAACTGAGGCAGACTGGAGAAGAAGGGCTTCTAGCAGGGCCGCCCCAAATGAAAGACCTCAGTGTTTGGAGCTTTCCACCCTCTCCTCCCCCTCTGCCCGCGGAGTTTGTTCAAGGCGGGGTGCACACCTGGCAGTGGAATAGGCGCCAGGGCCACGTCTACACTGGCCAGCTCAGTGCTGCCTAGAGTTGGGCGGGATCCTTAGCTCCAAACCGCGAGTGCTCCGACTGGCCCAGGCAGGGGCAGAGGCTTAGCCAGCCTGGCTGACCTGGGGTGGGATGGGGCCAATGCCAGGAAAGCAGTGCTGCAGTCCCAGAGCTGGGCTCAGCCTGCCTGGCAAAGGACCGCACCCTGAGACTGGCTGGTAAGTTTCCTGCTTCCTCCCTTTTGACCCTGGAGGGAGAGTAAGGCAGGGAGGCTGTGTACAGCTGGAGCCCAGGAGGCAGTTTATTCCTAGTGGTGGCAGGACTGGGAAGGCCTGAGTCTGAGCAGGCAGAATCCCTTCCTGGGCTCTTGGAGTTCCAGTGCTGCTGCCCTATCGGCTTCTGCCCAGAACTGTTCAGTTCCAGACACCTTGGGGAAGAAGTGTGGAGCCTTAGATTCCACCTTCCCAACCCAGGACCAGTTGGGTCTAGAAAATACGGCACCTGTACCATGTGACAGGCCTTTAAAATCACCTCATTTAATTCTTACACTATCACATGGCATTTGTATAGTAAGTCCCAAGTTACAGAGATGGAAACTGAGGCAAAGAGAAGGTAAGTGATCTCTAAGGCCAGAAAGTGATGGTATCCAAACTTGGACCAGGGCTGATTCCAGAGCCACTCTATTAAATGGGACACACTACTGCCTCCCTCCGAGGCCAGATTTCTGTTGGAAGGAGGCCCTGAGTGGCCAGTGCAAGCCACCTCTGAGACTCTGTGTCCTGGGCCAGGTGCTATGGCAGAGAAGGTGCTGGTAACGGGCGGGGCTGGCTACATTGGCAGCCACACGGTGTTGGAGCTGCTGGAGGCAGGCTATTTGCCTGTGGTCATCGACAACTTCCATAATGCCATCCGTGGTGAGTGCGGGGGTGGGGCTGGGGCTTCTGGAGGGGTCAGATGGAAAACCCTGGGTTCCGCCTTTAGGGGGTGTGTATCTTGGCTAGTCCCCAGGACCCCACCTCCTCTGATTTTGATGGCCTCCGTGTGCCCAACCAGGAGGGGGCTCCATGCCTGAGAGCCTGCAGCGAGTTCAGGAGCTGACGGGCCGCTCTTTGGAGTTTGAGGAGATGGACATCTTGGACCAGGCAGCCCTGGAACGTCTCTTCAAGAAGGTGGGGAGCTTGCAGGCAGGCGGGCAGGCAGGCAGAGGGTACTGCCACGGGCCGGGGCCTGTGGAGCAGCGTCTGACCCAGCTCTGTGCCTGCAGCACAGCTTTGCAGCAGTCATCCACTTTGCGGGGCTCAAGGCTGTGGGCGAGTCAGTGCAGAAGCCTTTGGACTATTACAGAGTTAACCTAACAGGAACCATCCAGCTTCTGGAGGTGAGATGTGGGGCAAGGACACAGGCACTGGGAGGGCCCCTCGCCAGGCAGGCAGTGCCAAACAGTGAGTAAGGGGGTCAAGTCAGGCAGAGCCCAAAGCTGTATCACCTTGGACACTTGTCTTTCTTTACCTCTCAGCCTCAGTCTCCCCATCTGTAAATGGGAGTGCCCGTACCTCGGCCCCACCCACCTGTGAAGGAGTAAAGGGCTGGGAATAACACGGGAGGCAGAGGCCACTGACACCTCCCCCCCACGGCCAGATCATGAGAGCCCACGAGGTGAAGAGCCTGGTGTTCAGCAGCTCAGCCACTGTGTATGGGAACCCCCAGTACCTGCCCCTGGATGAGGCTCACCCCACGGGGGGCTGTACCAACCCCTACGGCAAATCCAAGTTCTTCATTGAGGAGATGATCCGGGACCTGTGCCAGGCAGACAAGGTGAGGGAACCCAGCCCTGGCTCTGACCCCGTGAGTCTGAGGACGGGATCAGAGGCAATCCCCACCAAGGAAGCTAGGGCTCAGGAAGCGGCAGCAACTGCCCAAGGTCACAGCACCTGGAGGAGGACCCAATCTCCTGGCCCCTTTCTAGGGATAGAGAACAGGCATGGGGGGTGAGAGGTAAAGGGCTCTGGGCTGAGTTGACGCACAGCCTGCTCTGTCGCCCCACCCCCTGACCCGTGTCCCACAGACCTGGAACGCAGTGCTGCTGCGCTACTTCAACCCCACGGGCGCCCACGCCTCAGGCCGCATTGGTGAGGACCCTCAGGGCATCCCCAACAACCTCATGCCCTATGTCTCCCAGGTAAGGAAGAAGGGGAGGGATGGGGGTTGCCCTAGGTTTTAGGGGTACAGGGGGTGCTGAGGGCCTGGGGAGAGCTGACCTGACCTCCACCCCAGGTGGCGATTGGGCGACGGGAGGCACTGAATGTCTTTGGCAATGACTATGACACAGAGGATGGCACAGGTGAGCCTAGGATGAGGATCCAGGAGTGGGAGCCACGAGGGAGACTGAGGTGGCATAGACTGTACTGAGCCCTCCCACCCACCCAACTCCTCTGCAGGCGTCCGGGATTACATCCACGTGGTGGATCTGGCCAAGGGCCACATCGCGGCCCTGAGGAAACTGAAAGAGCGGTGTGGCTGCCGGGTAGGGAGAGAAAGGAGAATCCAGGGAAGCGGGGTGGAGTTCTGGGAAAATAGGGCCCAGAGGGGTGGTTAGGCCAGCCCCTTCCACTGTACCTGTTCTCTCCCGGGCAGATCTACAACCTGGGAACGGGCACGGGCTATTCGGTGCTGCAGATGGTCCAGGCCATGGAGAAAGCCTCCGGGAAGAAGGTGGGCGCCTACCCTGCCCCGCCCCCCTACTCAGTCTGCCTTAGCACTGTGTGCCTGCAAGAGATCCAGCCCTGGTCTCCATTCCCTGAGGGTCTAGTCAGAAGCTGGCTGGGTGAGGCCACGGCTGGCTCAGCTAAGCTACGACTGTCCCTTCTCTTGCAGATCCCATACAAGGTGGTGGCACGGCGGGAAGGTGACGTGGCTGCCTGTTATGCCAACCCGGGCCTGGCCCTCCGGGAGCTGGGCTGGACAGCAGCCTTAGGGCTGGACAGGATGTGTGAGTGCTAGCCCAACCCATGGGAGACAGCCAGGGGCCAGGAAGGGCTGGCTGGGTCTGGATGTGCCCCGAGGTGGTGGCGGCCCTGCGTTTCAGTGTGGATCCTGACCACATGCCTCACCCTGTCACAGGTGAGGATCTGTGGCGCTGGCAGAAGCAGAACCCCTCAGGCTTCACCACACAGGTCTGACACCCTCTCCTACCCCGAACCAGAAAGGAGAAACAACTGCCTGCTCGCCAGCATCTGGCATGAACCCAGGGGACTCAGAGCCTGCCCTACCTCAAACCCCAGCGGGCCTGTTCAGCCCACAGGCACGAGGCACCAAGGGTTCCACGGATCAGGAGGCAGGGATCTCTAACTCTTTGCCTCCACAGGGTCTGGGAACACAGGCCCCATCAAGATCACCAAGAAGCAAGTGGGGGAGGTGGGGCCCTGAGACGACAACACCCTGCTCCCAGGCACTAATTTATATTGTTGTGAAGGCACCCTCCAAAATATTTAAAATAAAGGGTTTTCTTACGCTGGAACATTTTCTCACACATGGTCTCTCCCTAGCCCTTGGATAAAATCAGCCAGGCCTGAGAGTTGAAGCAATTTCTTTAATTTTATCGGAATCCAGAACACAACAAGAAAAACACCCAAACCCACATGGAGACAGAAGACGAGACACAACTCCTCCCCCACCTCCCCTGGCCCTAGAGTGGGGACAATGTGAGGGTGACACAGCTGGGGGAGACCTTGAGCCTCGGTCCAGCCCTGCAGGCTCCAGGCCCATGGGGAAGGTAACAGGGAGACAGGGCCCAGCCCCCAAGTCAGAAAGGGCTGAAGGAAGGTCCCCTCCAAGGACTCTGCCCCCTCACCAACACTGCCCAGGAGCGGGTAGCCCACAGCAGCAAGGGGGCCTGGGGTCACGGACACATTCATGATTGAGAAGCAGCTGGAGTGGAGGCAGGAGAGACACACGATTATCTCGGGCAGAATCAGTTGGGAGGGGGTAGATGGGGCCTGGGAGGGCCCCTTGGGCCAAACCCTGAGGTCACAGGAGGGGGCCCAAAGCGGGGCTAGTGAGTGAGGTCCTGAGTGAGTGGGTCAGCGGCTGGGCCCCTTCTCCCGCTGCCTACAGCCCCTCCAATACTGCTGCTGGGGGGCCCACCTCCAGGGAAATGGAGAAGAAAGCAGCCCAACCCCTACTGCAGGCAGCCAGGTGACTACAGCCAGGAAGGAAGGCCTGGCTAGGCCTTGGCCTGCCTGCCCCAGAGGCCTGTGGGAAAAGGACAGATCAGGGAAGGTGGGGACGGGCTCGACCGGCTCAGATCCAAGATGGTGCCACGCGTGCTAGGTCCCCTATGAGCTGGGGGGACTGCGCTGGGGGCCAGCAACTCTGGTTAGACAGGAGGCAGGAGCTTCTCAAGAAACTCCTTCACGGCTGCCATCTCCTGGAAGGAAGGGCAACTGTGAGAGGCTCCTGGTTGGAGGGAGGAAGGAGACGGGCAGGAGCAGGAAGGGGCCCTTTACCACTGACCTGAGGACAGGAGCCGTGCATGACACCTGGGTAAGTCTTGAACTGGACCCTTGCAGGTGTGACAACGGACCGGAGCTTCTCAGCTGTCAGGGCCCCAAACCGTACGGGAACCATGGGGTCCAGCTCCCCATGGCACTGAAGGATGGCCAAGTCCTTGGCACTGCCATTGGCTGCCTGCGGGTCAGACAAGACTCAGAAGGCAACGCCAGTGCTTGAGCACAATTCCCAGGCCACAAGGAGACTCAAAGGGCAGGAGAGGAGTCACAGAGACACTCACCTGGGGGAAGGCCCGGTGCAGAGGCAGCCAACAGCTCAATGCCACGATGCCAGCCAGAGGATGGGGGCAGGTGAGGGCAGTGTAGAGGGACAGGGCCCCACCCTGGAGGGTGGGGAGGATGAGAAGTCAGTCTTGAGGGCACAGCTCACCTGCCCACCCCCCACCACCCTCTCCCCTCCTCACCTGTGAAAAGCCTCCCAGGACAATCCGATTGGCAGGGATCCCATTCTTCATTTCATGCTCAATCAAGGCCTTTACTAGGGGTGGGAGGGAGGGAGAGTGGGTTGGGGGAAGCTGCTAGAGGGGCCCCAGGAAGAGAGCAGAGGAAGGTACCACCCAACATTTTCCTGGAGGGGTGGGGGCGGGAGCAGGGAGTGTGCAGAGGAGGAGCTGGGGCCTTACTATTCTCTGCGGCTTTCTTGATGCCAGCCTCATCCTCAGGGGCATCCGGACTCAACCCCATCAGGTCAAACCTGGGAAACAGAGGCACTAGCAGCTACAGGAAGACCCCAGCCAGTCCCCTACAGCTCCCTCAGCTCCCATTCCACCACTCCCCAAACTCACCAGGAGGGCATCACCATCTTCATGTTGAGTGTCACGGGGATCCGAGGCCTGGGGAAGACAGCAAGAAGGGCCATCATGCTCCAGAGGGATGAGGAAGCCATAGCAGTGAGCCCAGGAGGGGGCAGAGCAGCCCCTGGGGGCCCCTCCCTCCTCTGCCCCCTCCCAGCAGGCAATGACTGTGTTTAAGGTGTTGCCAGGCAACCTGCCACGTGGGGCTGGAAGCTGTGGTTAAAGCATCAGCAGTAGAGATAAGAGAAGCACAGCCCCAGCACTCAGCTCGCCAGGGTTCCAGCTCAGTTGGTGAGTACTTGGGGAAGGGGGACAGGGGGTCCTGGTTCTAGAAGGACTCAGGTCTGGGAGACCTTGGGCTGGGGCTGGACCCCATTCCTGGGGGCTCCAGCTGAAAATGACACTTCTGACTACCCTGGGCCCAGGCCCCAGGATGCAGCTGGCAGGAGAGAACAGACATGGGACCACAGGATCACCACCCCCACATCTGATTCCCATCCTCAGCCCCTCCCTTGCTAGGGTGACACTCACGCATGGGGACAGATGTACTTGACGTGAGGGAGCCGGATGGTGGAGAGGGCGTCAGCCCAACTGTGCCTGTAGGAGGGAAGGGAGAAAAGGCACTGTTGTGGAGGGAGAAAGGGAGGGCACAGGCCTCTCCAGCCCTGCCCACTGGGCCAGGCCCCACCTCCCAGGGAACACCCACTCCCCAGCTCACCCTGTGTCTCCAAGTCCATGTAAAAAAATAACCTGGGAAAGAATGAAAGACAGAGAAATGGAGAAGAGGGCCATCATCACCATCTTGCTATAATTTCCTACTGTCCTCTAACTTCTGGCCACCCCTCCCCATGAATGTGGGGGGAACTCAGGTAGCAGCCGAACAGGTTATTATGCACCCCCCACCCCTGGCTCTGGGCTGCTCACTTCTCATCATTGCCACCTCCATTTTTCCCACACTCCTCTGGCCAGTTCCCCAGCTGGCCTGGTGGGCGAAGACCCTTACCGCAGCCGTTTCCCGCTCAGCTCCAGACACGGTGGCAGCATCGGTGAGCAGGGGCACAGACATGGTGTTACCACACATACACTGCAGGGCTCCAGGCTGGGGCCTGTGCAAGTTCAGGGGACTGGTCAAGAGTAAGCCCCGGCAGGGGAGAGACTCCTGACACAGAGGCAGAGCCTCAAACCCAGGGCCCACACAGCACCCCAGGTTCTGTCCTGGGCACAAAGAAAAGGAAGACAAGAAATCCCCAGCTACAACAAGCAGGAAGTTTGCCTCTGTTCCAGAAATGAGAAGCAGAGGTGCCCCCTCTAGTGCCCCTGGTATTGGTCACCACACAGCCTGAACTTGCTGGAAATGGGCAAAAGGCAGGGTTTAGGGACTGTCGGGGAAGGGAGCCAGGACATCCCCTGCAGCCTTCCCCCCACCTAACAGTCCTCAGCAGGTAGCTGCCTCCTCCCAGCTCTCCAATCATCCCCCTTCTCTAGAGCCTCCGGGTCCCTTCCTCCCCAAATCCCAGCCCTACTGGGAAAAGAAAGGGAGAAAAATGGCAGAGAAATAAGCTTCCAGCTTCTACTCCCCCATCCCCACCCCACACACATTTTCTCCAACTTCTCACCCATCCAGCCCCCACCCAGCCTTCATAGCAGTCTCTGGCCCGGCCATTCCCAGAGCCCCTGGGCTGCCCATGTCCCCAAAAAGCACAGGGTCCACCACCCATATCCTAACTGGTGCCCCATGTGCCCCTCAGTGGGACTTCAAATGGGTCCCCCAGCTTGACCACACTCTGGGACACCCAAACACACAAAAGAGTGTCAGGCTGTCTGGCTCCTCACCATCCTTAGCATCCTTCCAACTACCCAGAGGCTTCTGCTACCTGCCCGTAAGTGCCTACTCTTCCCAGCAGCTCCCACCCTCCCAACTGGCTTCCACTTTCCATTTCCGATCTCGAGTGCACCTCTCCACAGAGGAATCCCTCACCTGACCCTAGGGTCTCCCTTCCCACAAGAGAATACACTTTTCTTCCTAAGCTGGGATTCCCTTCCTTCCCTACTGAACGACTTCCACCTCTCGCCCGAGTTCCCCCTTCACAGAGTGGAGCCCCACCCCAACCTAGGGTCTCCTTTCTTATTTTAAAAACTTTCCACCCGATCCAGGATCTCCCACTCCCCATAATGGAAACTTCTGTTCTAAGGGCCGCCCCTCCCTACGGTGACATTTTCTACCTTGACCCAGGACCCGCTGCAGCCCACAGAGTGGCGGTCTATCTTCGACCCTGGGGAGCCCCCGCCCCACAATGGGATCTTCCAGTTTCGACCCAAAAAGTCCCTCTCATCACATCCGGACCCCCACTTCTTACCCCTCTTTACGCCCAAAGTCCCCAAGACTGGCCAGCGCCTCCTCACCCCTCACTCCCCACCCCCATCTCTCACAATTGCAGTTCCCCCTCCCCATTCGCCAGGACCCTCGTTGTGGTCCAATCTCTCACAGGGTCCTCGCTCTGCCTGCGGGTAGGAGACCAAGATACCTTCACTCCCTGGCGCTCTCGAGACCTCTCGGGCGATTCTCCTCTTTCTCCGGCACAGACACACTCTTCCCCCTCCACCGCCCCCGCCGGAACTTCCGTTCGAGTCCCGGGAACCCAGCCATCGCGCTACCGGAAGTGGCCTGGCCAGCGGTACGGAACCCGGAAGGGGGCTTCAGGCTTTCACCAGATAAGAGTTGCCATGTTGGATACCGTGGGGCCACTCCCCATAAGGAAGCCCCGGAGTCACCTGCAAAATTCAGACAGTGCATCCGAGACTCCCATTTGCTGCCCCCGCCCACGCCCCTCCTGGAGGAAGGCCGTCCAGAGGGAGAGGTATTACTCACAAGAGCATGAAGTTCCCCACCTTCCCATCCCCATGGGCCACACTTTTTTAGGGTCTTGGGTATCTACCACTAGCTTTCATGCCCTAACCCAGGGTCATGGATGGAACCCTTAAAAGATCCTTAGAGACCATCTACTCCTCCAGTCTTATTTTAAAGTTGAGGAAACTGAGGCCCAGGGAGGGGAAGTAAACAGCAATCTCGGGATTACACTGTAATGCTACCTCTCTGCACCTGATTTCCGGGCTATAAAATGGTGATAATAACCACTCTGCCTACTTCACAGCTTTGCTGGTAGGCGCAAATGAGGTCATGCGGAAATGCTGAATACACATAAAATCAGTGTGAGGCCTTAATGACTCTTAAAAAGAACCCTGGGAAAATAACACAGGCCACATAGCTGGACAGGCATGGGCAGTGTTGTCTCAGCTCTGCCCTGGACGAGCAACGCCAGGAAGGCAGTGCACAAAATACCACTCTCAATGAGCTTCAGTTACTAAGAACAAAAAGGGCTTCATCTGGGTACCAGAGGCACCCTTTGCTCCTTTTGGCACTAGTAAAGTGGAAATGCGGATCAGGGTCCACAGAGAGGCCGAAAGGGGAAGCAGAATGAGTTGAAGTACCACGTCCCTGAGAGAATACGTGGGCATCTGCCAACAGGAAATGAATCATGCTCTTCTCTTAGCAGCTTAGGACGCATTCTTTCAGCATAACCTATAACCAGTTTGTCTTCGAACTGACAACAGTAAACTCCAAAGTTCAACAGAGCACTTTTTCCCAGGGTAAGAGGCAGTCTGGTCTTAAGTGCTCAACAGGTCAGAGAAAGGATTCTGCGCAGGAAAGCTTTGGGTCCAGGGACCACAGCCAGCCAAGGACCCAGGACGAGAAAGGGGGTGAGCAGGTGGAGACAACACAGCTGTTCCCCCTCTCAACAGAATCCCTGCTGGATCTCTCATGGAAAAATGAACCATTCCTCCTGCACTCCTCATCACCTGACAGCTTCAGCCAAGTCTTCAGGGGCTGCCTGTGATTACTGCTTCAATTAGTGGAATTAATGAAGGCATTTTCTGCACTGATACTTGTAAATTTTTATTTATTGACTTTAGAGAGAGGAACAGAAACATTGATTTGTTATTCCACTTATGTTTCCCTCCAAATCAAAAGGTAATCCTTTTATTTTTACCTGAAATAGAGCCAACAGAAATAAAGAGGCCGAGGAGGACCCTTCATACATCAAGAATTGCATTTACATTCTGGTTGATTTCAGGCCTGACTTTAGAGAGGCTGAGGCTCCACAAAGCTTGGTGGTGGCTGGCTTTACCTAGGACAGGCTGGACAAAGTGGGTACATCCCCCTGACAGTATGGGCCAAACCCTGAGGAGTTCTCTCAAGAGGATCAGATTCAAAACTAATTCCTATTACCAATTACTTCTATTTTCTGCAAAGGAGAGAATACTATTTGAAATCCTCTTTGTGGATAACTTAAATTCTTTCCAATTTCTGTCCTGACTCAAAATTCAAGTCCAAAGTCTTGAGTCCACCTTCAGACTGCAGGTGCTGCTTACTTTCCCCGCTCTCATTTCTTCTGATGAGATCCCGAACCTGTTCCCCCGTATTTACATTTACTATCTACCCAGTCTAAAACAACGAATTTCAAAGTTATATACAGTTCCCAGTAAAGTAAAAGTTTCATCAGCACTATCAAAAACTCAAAAGAATACATAAATATTAAGTCTGGCAAGGATTTATTAGGAAGCATATTAATCACAGTGAATAAAAAGCCATGGACAGAAGAACTGAGGTCTCCAGATTCTGGCACTGGGCTTACAAAACTAGAAGCTAATAAACACTGAGGATCTTACCCTGACCAGATACCCACAAACACAGAAATGAGGTGCTCATGTTCTCCCTGGGCTGCTTACCTAGGCAGCAGGAAAAAAGACCTTCTCCTCAAGCTATTAATTAAGCATCATGAGAGTCCCGCTCTTCCCGCTGTAACCATGGGAACGAGTGCATGACAGACAACTCCAAGCTGGGCACCTTGACAAGAATGCTGAATGATGACAGGGAGAGGAACAAGCAGGGACAGGTATTTCTAGTTGGAGACCCTCCTGGTGGTTAATATGAACAGAATCTTGAGGCTTCACAAAGTTTGCTGCAGCCCAGGAATAGTTTCCATTAAAAAAAGTCACACAAAATTCCTGCCACAAAACAAGACACTTGGAAGCCCATGGCCACACTGACTGGAAAGGCAGGCATCTGACTGCCAGATGCTGACCAACCCAAGACCCAATTTCTACAGGGCCCTTGAGAACCATGATTGTCCCTTGGCATCCATTCAACCTTCCTGGTGGTGTACTGTCTTCCACAGGCCAAGTTTCAAAGCAAGCCTCAAAGGCAAAGCTTGGCAGAAGCTGTGACAGCCAACTCTCTGTGGAGTCCCATCTCTTTGTCTTTCCCCACAGGTTGTCACACATCTTCACTGACGCGGGGCCTTGGTGGGAGCCTTGGCCAGCCCTTAGGAAATGAAGTGTGTCTGTGGGGTAACCTGATGGACTCTGTGGTCTGCTGGGTTGGCCGATGCTTCATAATTGCAGATGGTCACCTCGTGTCGGCGAAACTGCAAGGAGATTGGGGGGCTAGGTCAGCTGGCTATTTTCCAGAAGACACACTGGAGTTGTGCTTATTGGCGTCCATTTCTAGAAGTCATCACCTAATCCCTTCCCCCTTCTGATAGTTTTACTTTGAGAAGGCTGCAAACATCATAACTGATCATTCACCCCGTAACTTAGAAGACTCACTCCCTCACTCTACTGGCGGCACAGTGAGAAGAGGACCTTGTGTATCCTGTCTGTCATTTTGTCTCTGATGCCTGCAACAAGACAGGTTATCAAAAATGTTGAATGAAAAAAAAAATGTTGACTGAGGACACAATTTTAAAGTGAAAAATTGAACTGATATCACCCGCATTATTTCAAACCCCCTTAAAAATACTTATAGTGGCCCTGGCTTGTGTAGCTCAGTGGATTGAGCGCGGGCCTATGAACCAAACAACCATGGTTCGATTCCCAGTCAGGGCACAGGCCTGGGTTGCAGGCCAGTTTCCAGCAGGGGACGCACGAGAGGCAACCACACATTGATATTTGTCTCTCTGTCTCCTTCCCTTCCCCTCTCAAGATAAATAAATAAAATCTTTTAAAAAAAATACTTATAGCCTCTCAAGTGAGAGAGAGAGTTTATAGTGATAAAACCAATAAAAAGTATAAACAAACTGAGAGCAGTTAAAGTCTCAGCTTGCTTTTTCTTTTCTTTAAAGCTCCACTACCACAGCATGCTGACACACACACACACACACACACACTCACTGAGAGGGCACTAATGTCTCCAACCCCATCTTACCTCAGTCCATTCTCCTCTCAGGCCAACATAAAAGACCTTTGTGGTATCTGCTCCAAAGTTTTTTGAAATATGAATCGAGAGATGATAGACATTTGTAAAACGAGATATTCTAGAGGATAAAAAGAGTGGGGAGAGAGACATAGGTTTGAGTTCATGAACATCTCACCACAATGTCAAAAACAACAATTCCAGCTCCAGCTTGTGGTAAAACCCAGGTAAATGTCAGAGAGCATTCTTGGGGCATTACATCTCGTTCTTCTCCTTTGAACAAGCAATGGACTCCATGAACATTTACCGAGCATTTGCCAGATCCTGTCCAAGGCGACAGGGATAGAAAAATGATTCAACACTGCCCTGTCCTCAAGGAGTAGGATTAAGAAATGCTGTATGACCAAGGAGAGATTCTTTGTTCACCTCACCTTAGGAAAAAGAGAGAACTGGTGAAGAAATAAGGTGGCCACATGTAACTTGGCCTGCTATAACCCAACTGCAGAGGAATTCTGAAAATATCTTTCCTAAGACCATCCCAGAGGTCATTCAGATCTGCCAATTGCTTACAAGTTAACAAATCTATGGCTTGCATCCAATCTCTGTCTAAAATTGACCAAGCTGAGGATCAAGCTTCCTCCGCTGTTTTAACTTGTTTCTGATGCTGAGAGAGCAGGAGACAGCGAAAAATAAATGGCAAGCCCAGCAAGTGTTAATGCACATACTCTGCAAATGAAGGAGGACCTGCTCTTCCTCAGAAACCACAGAACACCTAAAACCTATATAATTTTATTAACCAATGTCATCCCAATAAATTCAATTAAAAATAAATAAATCATGAAATTAAAAACAAAAACAAAAAGAAGTCACAAAGAGTGGAAGACAGGCCCAGCACTTACTTTGTAGCATATTCTAATTCTCCTGTAAGATCTCGGTTCAAACTAAAGGTCTGATCTGGCTCCCTGTCTGTATCATCAAAAGACATCTGTGGAATGTTCTTGTACCTGAGAAAAGGGAAGAAAATAAAGAAATGTGCATATCACATTTTTTAGTTTTTCAAACTTCCCACTGACTCAACTGCCTTCACTTCTATTAAAAAGAGATCGAATTTTGGAAATGGCATTTTACTAGCATTTAAACACAAATATCTTTAATCCAAGAACTGAAAATTGCAACATAAGCCAATGGCATCTTTGAGTGGGTTAGGATCACATGAGCAGCAATACACAAAGAGAGAGCTCAAACTAGGTCGCATGCAGCCAAAGCATGGAGAAAATAAGCAACTCAGCACATTCAGACCAAGCTGAGGATGTTTAAATAAAGCAGCCTACTCTTGGCTGAAACATATTAAACAGTTAAGAGATAAGATCAGGTAACTCCTCACTCAAACATTTTTTTCTGTTCAAAATTATTCCATATACTGAATCATCTTACAATTCTTTAAAAAATACCATTTGGGGAATTTCTGCTTTGAAAAGAGCACAAAAGCCTGCAAACTCACAAAAAGCTTTTGGAAAGTCAAATAAAATTGCTAGTGAAGAAAAAATTGTTCAAGAAACCACTGCCTCCTCTAACCCTAACTCACAAATTCTAAAGGACTGAGCCACAGCCCTCCCCACAATCTCTAGAGTATTTTATTAACACACCCACGTAGGAGGGAGCCTAGAACTTACTTGCAACAAAATGCATGTGATTTAAGAACTCGAATGTTTGCTTCAAAGTGTTTCTAAGAATGAGGTGCAGAATAATAATAGTGAATGTTTACGAGCAGCATTACGAGTAGTACAGTACTGTACAGGGTCCAGCAGAAGTAACACCTGCTCAAGTGTGGTTGGTAGGGTAATAATATGGGTGCAATAACTTATAGTTTTAATTTGAACATTTCACCTAAAATATCATATGATGTGCTTGAGTAAGATATTGTTATGTTACAGAATTACATGCTTATGATTTTGTGATAAAGATTTTGTAACAAAAAAGGGGTGTGCCATTTGTAGCGGGCTCTGCAGTTAAAAAGCAGTGTCTCTGGAACCAGACTTCCTAGGTTTAAAGACTGACTCTGTCACTTACCAGCTATATGATTTTGGGGAAGTGATTTAACCTTTCTGTGTCTGTTTCCTCATCTGTAAAATGGGCATAGTGATGTACATATTCCATATAGTTAATGTGGAGATAAAAACCTAATCAATTCTGAGAAAGACGTCTTTTGAAAACAATTTTACTATAAAAAATGTCAAACAATTTCAAAATGTGGAGCATTGGTGGTACAGTGATAGGCATAGCCGGCTTTCAAACACACACAAAAGCAGCAAGAATAATATAATGAATTTCCATATACGTATTACTCAGCTTCAATAATCCACATTATGCCAATTTTGCCACCCCTACCACCCCCATTTTGTTTGTGCTTGATATTTTTTTAAAGACATTTATTTATTTATTTTGAGAGAGAGAGGGAGAGGCATCAATGTGTAGTTGTCTCTCCAGCAGCCTGAATTGGGGACCTGGCCCACAATCCAGGCATGTGCCCTGACTGGGAATCAAACTGGCGACCCTTTTGTTCACAGGCCACCACTCAATCCACTGAGCCACTCCAGCCAGGACATGTGCTTGATATTTTAAAGTAATCCCAAACACCATTTCTTCATAAATATGTCAGTATATCTCTAAAAAAGACTTTTTTAAAAAAAAGATTTATTTTTAGAGAGAGGGGGAGGGAAGGAGAGCGGGAAACATCAATGTGTGGCTGCGTCTCTGCGCCCCCTACTGGAGACCTGGCCAGCAATCCAGGCATGTGCCCTGATGCGGAATGGAACAGGTGACCCTTTGGTTTGCAGCCCATGCTCAATCCACTGAGCTGCACCAGCCAGGGAAAGAGACTTCTTAAAAAAATACCTATCTTACCATTTAACAAAAATTAACAAGAATTCTTTAATATCATGTAACATGTAGTCTGTGTTCAAATTCACTAATTCTCAATTTAACTTTTCTGTTAAATTGAGACACTGGACACTGGATGTTTCAGTGTCATGTCATAGTTAAACAGACAATATTTTTTCCTTTACTAATGGTACATAAAGTAATGGTGCATTTCACAATCCATGACATCTTAGATTCCATAAAGTATAATGTGTAAGGTACTTCAAACTGAAGGCTATGTAAGTATTTGCACCTGCTCTCCAAAAATTGGGACACTTACTATGTTCTAGACTCATTCTAAGCTCTTTACATGTTCTGTTTTTTATGATTTTATTTATTTACTTTTAGAGAGAGGGAAGAGAGGAAGAAAAGGAGAAAAACATCAGTGTGCAACACATATATAATCGGATGCCTCTCACACATCCCCATCTGGGGACCTGGTCCGCAACCCAAGCATGTGCCCTGACTGGGAGTCAAAGGGGCAACCTTTCAGTTCACAGGCAGGCACTCAATCCACTGAGCCACACCAGCCAAGGCCCAGAGCCCACTCTTAACCGCAAAATTTATGTTCCTAACATTCAAAAAATAATGTCAATTCCTTAAATCTGTTTTATATTGATCAATTTTTCAGAAGAAATTTTTTTATATAAAGTTTTGCTGAGCCCTGGCTGGTGTGGCTCAGTAGATTGAGCACAGGCCTGGAAACCAAAGGGCTGCGGGTTCAATTCCCAGTCAGGGCACATGCCTGGGTCACAGGCCAGGTCCCCAGTAGGGGGGTGTGTGAGAGGCAACTAATCGATGTATCTCTCTATCTCTCCCACATTAATGTTTCTCTCTCTCTCTTTCTGCCTGCCTCCCCCTACCTCAAAATAAATAAATAAAATAAAATCTTGTAAAAAGTAAATAAATAAGCGTGGTTTTCCCTTCTTTTAGGCAAACTGTTAAAAAGGGAGTACTAACTCCGGTGGCAACAAATGCGGTGTTGCAAGAGGTATACAGAATTTTGCTAACTAAAGGCCATACAAACTCAAGTGCAATAAATCAGTGCCAACAAAACACACGCAAAGATTATACCTGCATGAAACAGCAAGGGAAAATTTTGACACTAACCCCAAGAGTAGAGTCATTTGAGATCTGTGGGTGAGTTATTAAGAAAACTGCAAAGTCACCAACAACTGGCGGTTATAGGATGCTCTCTGAATGACTGGTGCCACAGAAGCACTTTGAAAAAAGACAAGCTGTTGGTCTTAAAGATACTTAATCTTACAAAGTCGTTAATTCAGGAAGAGATAAGTGTATTCTGCTGCAGAACAAAGCTGACATTTTTTTTGGGGGGGGGGCGCCGGATATTTAAGCCAGTAGAAAGAAAATATCGTTATCCTGGAATAAGGAGAAAAGAGAAAGAACTAGCTGCGTCTTGAGGGCATAAGCCCTGGGCACTTACAGTCTCATCTCAGAAGGGTGTGAGTCATCATCCTCTCCCATTATAATGATGCCTTTGAGCTTGACATTGCCTGTAAATCTGCCAGAAAGCAAGAGATGGTTGTCAGCCTGGGCTTGAATCTCTGCCGACTCTGGGAAAGACCCTTCCCCTTTCTGGGCTTCCGTTTACTCAAGTGTCAACTTATCCTAGATAATTTCTAAAATCCTTTCTGCCTCCAGCATTCTGCAGTTCTAAGAAATTTACTTGACTTTTCAGTTATCCTTCCACAAATACATCTTTCTCATCTGCACCAAGAAATCTCTGATGCTTTCTTCCTTGAACCCACCACAGTAATTTACCCAGTTTCTAGAACAGATGGTTCTTGACACAACCAATGAATGAGTTCTGATACAGCAACTGGGTACAGTCTATTTAGCCTGAGGCAAGCACCAAGAAGATACTTACGGAATATTAAACAGAAGCTCTTCATCTGCATCACTTTCAACAAACTGGAGGGGATGGGGAGGGGGGAGGAGAAAGCAA
>PVKM010010467.1:0-34836 GCA_004027735.1 Carollia perspicillata
GAAGAAAGGGAAAAAATAGTAGAATACTAGTATGTACCTTCGTGAAACTTGTTTCATTTAAACTTGAAAAAAATTAAGTGTCATATGCTTTTTTAAAATCAGAGAATAGTATTTAAAGCCTGAAAATGAGTTTAGTTTGGGCTAAAAAAAAGTTTGTTGAACTCAAATTGTTGGGAGAAACAGGTTTTGCCAAATGCAGCCTTTTAAAAAATGTCTTGGACACAGCATACTCTTGCAGAATTTTTAAAAATCTGATTGTTTAGATAGGATATGTAAGTATTTGCAGGATATTTTATTCAGTGGAACTTTTAAAAGTTGAATTTGTGAAGTGAAAAAGTTACTTTTTGTAGTTTCACAAAGAATACTTAGAAAACTTTAATTTGATAAATGTGATATGTAAACTATTGATAGTTTTTCTACTTAGAAGCTTGATGTGCTTTTTCACAAACTGGTACAACTTAGAAGGGAATCATTGGATACACACTATCTCTAAACCAAATAAAGTCTAATCTATTCTAGTTAAAGGCAGGTGTTTCTTATTATTTTTGACCTAACAGTTATTAGGACTTTCTATACTTTTGCTTGCTGCTTCTTGGAGTGTTTTAACTGCTCTAATGTACTCAGTTTTACCACAGTAGTGTTTAGCTCTTTTGCTTAATGGGGAAAATTTGCAATGGTAAAAGCGAAGGACTTCCATTTTCAGAAAACTTTGGTGTATGTAAGCATAAAATTTGTACAGTGAGCCTATCACCACTGACTGATATGCTAAAAATCAGTAATAACTCATCTCTGCTAATAAAACAAGTCATCTCATGATGAGATCCAGTTTCTATTCACCTGTCCACTTACCTGACTTTCAGCATCCTCTTACAGTGCATATTTTGTGTATTTGAAATGAAGATATACCACTTATGTCTTAGCAAATGCTGGGTGGAGTTTGCTAGTTTTGAAGTAGAAGGCTGTGAATGCCTTTAAAAGTTTTATTTATTAATTTTAGAGGAGGGGTGAGAGAGACAGACACATGTATTGATTTGTTCCACTCATTTATGCATTGATTGGTTGCTTCTTGTGTGTGCCCCATCCTGCAGCCTTGGCATGTGGTAATGATGCTCCAACCAACTGAGCTACCCCACCAGGGCTGTGAATGCCCTTTGTACTTGTGTTTCTCATGGACTCTTTTATTCCAGGTTTTTTTTTTTGTTTGTGTGTTTGTTTGTTTTTTACAATGCTTCATTTCAGGTTGAACTAATTAATGAAATCATCTTACTCAGGAAGAAGTTTATTGATTCATTTCTTTGACAGGTTATTACTGAGTACCTGTTAAGTACTAGGCACTGTCTGGACAATGGAAATATAAGTGGTGAACAAAATAGATAAAGTCATTTCCTTGTAGAACTTTTGAGTGGGACGAGGTAAACATAAATAAAACAAGATAATTTGTGACCAAATCTTATTTAGTGTATTCTGGTAATTAAAGTTTTCTAGAGACTTTAATGTCTTTTTAAAGATGCTTTCCAGAGTTGAACTTTTAAATATGTATTGGAACTTTTTGATTATTTTTTCTCCACAATTAACAAGAAATTAGATAAGTTTAATTAATTAAAAAATTTCAGCTTTCTTTTACCTTAAGCTTTTCATGCAGTTTATGTTGCAAACTATCATGTCAAAAGTAGTTGGTATTTCTTTGCTTCATTAATTATAATTAAACACTTTCTGAGCATTTAGTTCAGTGGAAAGCTAGAAGTTTGTTAAAGTTTGTTAACTTACAGGGTAGTTAATTGTCATTATTTCAGAGGAAGGTAGGTGCTGAGTGCGAGGATTTTTCCAGTATTGAGAGGAATATATTATGATATAAGATGACATAATGTTTGAACATTCTTTTTTTTTCTTTTTAAAAAATTCTTTAAATGGGCTCTCCCGAGAGGTCCTGTCCTGGTTTGGATTATGAATAGTGGATAAGTTCCTTAGATGAGAGCAGTATATTTTTGAGGAGGCCTTGATAGGATGGGTCAGTTTGTAGTGAAGGGTAGTGTTATAAGCCTGTCAGTGTATGTACTTTCTTAGTTATGTTTTTTAAAAGATTGTATTTATTTATTTTTAGAGAGAGGGGGAGGGAGGGAGAAAGAGAGAGAGAGAAACATTGATGGGTTGCCTCATACATGCGTGAATTGGGGCTTGAACCTGCAATATAGGCACCTGCCCTGACTGGGAATCTAACCAGTTACCCTTCACTTTTCTGGGACAACACCCAACCAACTGAACCACACTGGCCAGGGTGGTAGTTATATTTTAAGAAGGTTACTTGCTATAGAAATTTTCAGCCTTTCAAAAGTAGAGAGAATGGTATAAGGAACCTGATAAAACCGTTTCATAACTCCCATCAGTTATCAATACATGGACAGTCTCTTTTCATGTCTATTCTCCCCTTCCCATGATTTTCTTCTACACCCTCCCAGCTGCTCCATCACGCTCTTATTTGGGAGCAACTTCCAGATCTCGTAAGTAGAAGGATCTTTTAAGAGGCTTGTTTTAAAGTATGAGAGACTCTTACAAAGGCAGGTGTTTTATTCTTGAAGTGTGTTCTTGGAAATATGTAAAGCAAGATGTTAACTTCTGAGAGTTTGGGTTTTTGGTTGGAGGGAGATGCCTCCCACTGCCCAAATGGTTATATAACCTGATCTTGGAGGGGATGATAGGATATACAAAAAGAGATTTTATGAAATATTAATACATAAAACTTTTTAGTGTTGAAAGTATGTTTTCAAATGAAGAAAGGCTAGTTTCTTAAGTGGGAACTACACAGATATGTATACTAAGTGGATATGTCCTTACATAAAAAGGTAATATTAGGGTTATCTGGAATGGTATCTCAGAAGGTATATATGTTCTGGTGTTAGTAGTGTTTGAAGATAACAGGTAACAAAATTTAGCTTTATCTTTAAAATCAGATGTTGTCACAGTGAAGTGGAAGTTGATGTTTATAGAAAGCTTTCTGGAGCATGTACCTAAATGAGGAAAGGGGACTGTGAGAAGTTACTGTTTTTTCCTTCATCCCTGCCTTATTCGTTACTGTTTTTTCATGCTTCCCTGCTAGAATTCTTGCCATTTAAAGAGCCAGACTTTGAAGCTTTCAGTTCTTTACCGTTGTACAACTTCCACTTTCTCTTTTGTAGTTGTTACTATTTGTTGTAAACAATTATCAGTTATAAAGTACAAATACTGGAAAGAGATCCATCTAATCCATATAAATGGTATCACCAATCTATTTATGAGTTTCTGCAATTGTTTCCTTCAGGTGTTCAATTCTACGTCTCTTAAATTTTGGAAAAGATTTCAGTTTTTGGTGTCAGACAAGCAGTTGATTTACACATGATGCTGCTGCTAGGGTGATGATGATGGTGGTTATAGAAAATTTATTGAGCAGTCAGTATATTCCAGCCTCTGTTTTTAACCAGTTTTCCTGTTAACTAATTCAATCCACACAGTCCTATGGTTTAGGTACTTTTATTGTCCCCATTTTAGAGATGAGAAAAAAGAGATCAGAGATTTTAATTTTTTCCTTGTTTTATCTAGTAAGTGGCAGAAGGAGAATTTCAGCACAGTCCAGTTCTGGAGTCTTAATCACCTCAGTTAGTGCCAGTGTCAGCTGTTTTTCTTACAATGAGTTGTATTTGTGTGTATGTTCTGAATTCATTTAAAATGCCCCTAAAGTGTCTCTTAAGATTAGGAAAATTTTGCTTAATGAAATGACTTGGTCCTGAGACACAGGTCCTCCTATTTGTGGGCACTGGCTACAAACCTAAAAGAGAATCTAAGGCTGCGTCTATATACATAGTAAAGCAGACTTTAGCCCCCTTGTCAGCTAAATGCTGTCCAAGCCCAGGTCCTGAAGCAGTAGCAGCACATATTACTGAAATAACCCTCCTTATTTTCCCACAGTGAGCAGATTGGGTAAAGACGGTAATAGTTCAATAAAACATAACATTGAAAACAAGAGGTAATTAAAGTGGGCAGTTTTCCTCCAACATACCACCTTAATAGAACTCTTGTTAAGTTTTGTTTGTGACCCAGAAGACTTTTTGTGTTTATACATACACTCACTTATACATTAAATTTATTTCTTTGTGTATCTTTTGAAATATAGATTAATATAAATAAGATCATATTCTATAACCTGTTTTTGTTGCTTAACAATCTGTTATTGATGTCCTTTGTTGTCAGTACACATAGATCTAGCTCATGCTTTTTAACAGCCATTAGAGATTCCGCTGTATGAATGGTTAATAGTTTATTTATTTTGGTTCCTTTTGAGACTCTTAAATTGGTGGAAATTTTTCTCAATTATTTACAGTGCTGCAGAGTGCTGCAGTGAACATTCTTGTACATCTGTCCTTCCTTGTGCACTCAACCAAGTTCTCTCCTTAGGCAGTAGTTTTTAGGTTTTGCTTTCACAATTGCCCAAAGAACTGTATTAGATTGTCCAGAGGGAAGGTTTTGGAATGGCTTATGAGGTGCAGTTAGGCCATCATTGCCCTAGAATTTTGGTTAAATATAGTGGTCCCTCTTCAAGGGGACTAAAAAGGCAAACATGATGAATATATATTAAATAATACCAGGGTAGGAAGACCTTTGCATTTAAACTAATTAGCTTTAAGTAGCATTATTTCAGCCTCGAATTGAGACTAATTTTATCTTTTTCCTTTTTATTGAATTGAAAATTATTTTGGTTATTTTTTTCTCATTTTATTTTGCCTTATAAAGATGATGGTGAAATACAGGTAAGTGTGATTGTCATTTACATGATTGTAGCAACCATTGTTTTAATTCAATAGTAAATGCTTTAAATAACCCTTTTTTTGTGGGGATTGGGGTGGGTGTTTGTCTTCCATGTAGTTTATATCCTGGAACCTGGAGATGCTCCTTTGTTGCAGCAACCACTACAGACATCCAAATCTGGTATTCAACAAATAATTGAGTGCTTTCGATCAGGTATGAATGTTTTAGGATGTATTTTTCATTCTTCACGTAATAGTTAAAAACTACCTAGAAATCCTTAGAAGTAATCTAAAAAAATTAAAATGTATACATTGTTTCAGTAGAATATTTTTAATGTCGTATTTTTTAAAAAGTGGATGAATAGTGATGTAATCTAGAGATTCTTTTTCAGTACTATATATTATATATTGATTTAAAAATAAACTTAGTATGGTTTAAAGAAATGTATTAAGTGGTATATATCTGTGGATAAAGTGTCTCTTCCTCTTAAAGATTCATTGTTATTTTTGACATGTTCTTTATAAACTCTCATAGGGCAGTAGTAAATTATACTGGGTCTTTATAAGTTTTGGAAGAATGAATTATTTACTCAGATTGTCTAAGATGTCACTTGTTCTAGGTTAATTACTTTATTATCTCTGTGACTTACCTTCTGCCTAACTCTAGAGTGTATGGAGTTTGAATATCCATACTAGAGCATAAGATAGAAAAAGAGACTTACTGTTGCCTTATATCTTCAGATGCATTTGTTTAGTTTTTCTTTCCATTAGATTATTATAATAATTAGGTATATAAGTATATTTGTGCAGTTGTAATCCAGTGCTTTAAAGTAGATATTGCTTACTACACATAAATGAATAAGAACTGTTAGAACTCCTCCTGTGTTATCAGTAAGATCTTAAGTTACTGTGACTCTTAAGATCCACTTGTCCATCTCAAGTGGATTCGGCTTCTCTGACATTGCAAACTATTGAGTCAAATGGGAACAAGCAAACACACAAGACAGATGGGTATCTAACTGATGGTCATTTAAAGGGTTATAATATCTTTTGTTATTTATCCTAATGAAATTATTAAGATAAATATTAAGTTATATTATTATTTATCTTAATGAAAATACCCAGATTCAGAGGAAAAGACAGTTTATGTGCAACCATATTGTTTTGTATTGAGAAATTTTTTGATGTGCTTGTTTTTAAAACATTATAAAGGGAACAAAAGCATATATTTGGTTTAGTTTAGGATTCCAAGAAATAAATTGTTTCTTAATCTTTATAAAAAGGGTTTTGTTTTTGACTCTCGTAGATCATTTCTCAGACTTTTCATCTGTAGTCCTCATGGCATTGCTTTTATGTCTGTTTAATTGAATGTTGAGTATATACCGTATGCCTATGCTTAGGTTGATTGGTGGTATAACCTGTTTAAGGGTGTTTTTTGTTGTTTTTTTACTTATGATAATCGCTTTTGGTTAACAGTAATAATTGATAGGTCAAATTCTCCTATGGTAAATACAGTTAAAATTTCAGTTGGTAGGGACTGTATTTAAATATATTTTTGGCATAACAGAAGAATGGTTAGTTTCTGTTTGCAGTGAGTTTCTATTATCTAATTTTAGTACAGAGATAAAATTTATTCTTGTTGATTCTTACATCCTGGAAATGAAGGTAATAGCTTTTCCCATTTAGTACTATCCTTGTTTTTTAGAAATTCATAATATGGAATTAATAAGGTTATTTTCTACTCCTTCATAGTGTCATTTGATTAAAAAGTTAGAATTGGTTCATTCATAAATGCTTTGTTTTGTAAAAAATACCTCTTTAACAAGAATCTATCCTCAAAATCTGTATTTTATAACTTTGAAAGATGAATACATTAAAGTGAAATTGTTTCTTTATTGTGCTGTTGTCATATCCGTTGTCTGTATTCGCCATTTCTTTACTATATAAGCTGAAGAAAAGGGAGTGTGAAATTTGTAGTATGTTTTTTTAAAAATGTCTCCAGCATATTTGCCTTCGGAGTTATTTTTTATTTAGGCAAATTCCGAAAGTACTATAATTTTAATTCTTTAAGTGCCCAATAATTTAAATTACTAGTGATTTAGAAATATAGTGACTAGTATAAAGAAACTAATTTTGTATTTAAAAAGGAATTGTTTTACTTCATTAATGTGTTTTATAGCTAAGCAATTTAACTCTCTTCAAGATAGTAATCTCTTACATATTTGGGTAGTCTAAGTCTACCAAGGTAGCTCTTCTGTAGCTCTGAGGTGTTCAAGCTGTGGCTGACTACAATTTTGGGAGGATGAGATGGAGGTTTGGAGGGACTGAGATCTTTTCCCATTGTGCAGGTTCCTCCCAGTCCCACTCTACTCCCAAGCCTGCCTTCAATAACTCACCTCCATCTAGGCTTTTTTTCAATACAGCTAGGTCACACACATTGCATTTAAAGAACTATCCTGCTGATGTTATATATCTAACAGATATTTAAAAGTAGAAGTCCATGCTTTTGCTCTTGTTAACCCTTCAGAGGCTAAGTCAGGTTGGGCAGTAGTCATGTTAGGATATCTACCTTATCTTCAAACTCAGATAATTGTTTTCAGGCAGTGTCATCTCTATTTAAGTGACTCACCTTTTCCTGCCTACACTGGGGTGTGTGTGTGTGACCTGGTATTAATTCCTACCCAAGCTGGAAATTCATAAAAGGCTGGGGAAGGAGTTGACTCACTTTTTAGGTCCATGAACTCCGTGTGTGCTATACTGACTGCATGACCAGTTTTGACCCATTCTCTTTGCCTCTCACACTTCAGCTTTTGCTTTGGCCTGTTTTTCTGGCTTTAAATTACGAATTCTTCTTTACCTTTGATAGTTTTTTATTTTTGTCTGCTTGACATATAAATTAATTTGAATAGATTTATCTTTTTTGGATTAAGTGATATTTGCTTATGGGTTTAAAAAAATAAAGAAATACAAATAGATATACAAAAATATCTATTTTTTTTCTCAGGCAACCACTAACCCTTACATATATACACCCATACTTCCCTCATTTTCTTCCTAATACAAATAGTGGAAGAGTTTGCATACTGTTATGCATTTTTGCTTTATTAACAATACAGTCCACTGTTATTTGATATCTGTCAGTAGATGTGTCTTTCTCTCTCTCTTTTTTTATTTTTTAAGAAAACTGCCTGTTTTGCCCTGACCTACAGGTTCTACCCTGAAATTCCTGACGGTTGGGTGACTTGAGACGTCATTTGCTCTGAATTCTTGACTTCTGGTACTGCCTTTTCTGCACCCTTCCTTTTGCTGGAGCCTTGCCTTGGCTGTGGTAGTCCTTCTAGGATCACTTCTGTGACTGCTGTCTTCAAATTTCCTTTCTTTTTATTAACACTTTTATTTTAGCTTCCTTCCTTCCTGATCTTTCTATTTAAACGGAAACAAAATTTTAAATAACAAAAAGTGTGCTTTTGTGAGACATTATTAAAATGGATTTAATTGAGCTTAATATCCTTTCTTAGTCTTTGTAGAGGCAAAGGAGCTATAGATTGTCCTAAGGTTAGAGAAACAGAAAGATGAGGGGAAAAGAGGATAATTGTTTTTTCTGGTATTTAAAATCGGTCTTTAGTATGAAGTTGACATTTTTTTTGAATTCTTGAAATATACAATATAGTAAAAACAGATAATATATAATATTATAGAAAAAAGATTCTACCTGTAGAATATACAACTGTGTGCAAGGAACATCTTTTTTGAATTTTAAGGAGGAATAAATTATGGTGAAAATGAGAATTAGCTTTGTGTGATGTTTGCTGTTGTCATCATTTTCCTAAATTTAGGTTTGGTCATTTAACTTCGTAGAAGTTTTTTTTTTTGTTTGTTTGTTTATACTGCGTAAGGCAGCATTAATGTCAGTCAGTATAAGCTGTAACTGGGTCCTGATGCCTCAGTCTTGACTCTGTAATAAAGACAGGATGGAATTATGATTTATCAGAGATACATAAGGGAGTGGCATTTTTTTGGTGGTTATGTAACAATTCTAGGACATTTAAATTTTAGATATTTTATTTATTTTTCATTGCTTTTAGGAAAGAGAGGAGGGGGAGAGCTAGAGTGACAGAGAGAGAGAGAGAGAGAGAGAGAGAGAGAGAGAGATACATCGCCTTGACAGAAACATCAGGTGGTTGCCTCTTGTAGGTTGCTTGAGTTGACCCTGCAACCTAGGTATGTGCCCTGACCAGGAATTTAGCCCGCAGTCTTTTGATGTATGGGATGACATTCCATCCAACTGAGTCACACCAACCAAGGCAAAATCTAGATATTGTAAAGACCAGACATTTTTTGATAAATAAGAAAAATGTAGATTTATTTGTTTGATTTATCAGTGTTTTAATTCATCTTCAAAGCATGTTATTTGGGGCTATATTGCTGGAAGAGCAGCCATTTTTATTAGTCTGAGAATTTCTCAAGGGCACAGATTGTATACTTCACTTCATGTGTCCAGTGAATAAGAGTACCTGGTGTTTAATAAATAATTGTTAAACCAAACTAAAACATTTACGGAGTAGCCACTAAAATAATTTTATTTTACTTATAAATTTATTGTGGTATGTGGCAGTGTTCCATGATTAGCTTGGCTTTAATCTGCCCCTTTAGGTGGTGGTTTTAAGATAACAATTTTAATTTTCTTAAGTTTTTCTACTTTTTATCTTTAAGTGCTTATGTTAAGGGATGATTAGTTAGAAATTTCTTTCATACTTGTCTTACAACTCAGGAGATTTGACAGGAGTTACAGATTTTCTTGCAACGTTGGGATGATAATTGAGAAGACACAGCTCATGTGTGAGTCAACAGTAAAGCAAGCAGTATACATTTTAAATGGTTACTGCCATAACTTAAAATGGTCATTGACCAACAAATCAGTATATTAAGAAAAAAAAGGAAAGCTTATCTTTATCACAGAAGAGCCTAAATTAATATTAGGTCATGTAAAGTGACTGCTATCCAACCTAATGTAAAACTTTTTCTTTTGGAAAAATCCTTTAAATGTTTGTCAGTATATACAATGTATTTGGCATTAAGGAATAGCACAAGGTAAATCCTTGATGAAATTTATCTAATTTTTATTACACATCTATTTTGTAAGAATCTGAAATATCCACTAGTTAATTTCTAGGCATCAAAAACCTTGGAGGGCTGGTTTTTTGAAAAATACTAATTGATGATCTGTATATGTAGTGACTGCTAACATAATTTAAGGTAAGAAAGAGAGAGGAAAAGGAATAACTAGGAGCAAGGCAGCCTTGCTTTCTCTTTTCCCGAATCAAGGATTGTGGAAGAACTTTATGTTGCTGTCAAGATGACCACGTCTGTTGTGTCAGGTGATAGGAAGTTTTAAGTATTGACAGGCACAGTTGGTTGACTGTGTCTAATTGTTAGCAGAGCAATTAGGAAATGGTAACTGATTAGAATAAAGTTATTTAAAAAACCCCCGAAACCTTAAATGGCTCCTGAAACTAACTTCAGGAAAAACTTTTATTGTCTCTATTCATGGAATTAAAAATACAACTTTTTCTCATTGGTAAAATGTGGAGTTAGAAAATCTTTGAGGTCTCTTTTTTGATTTGCCCATGAACACTACATAGGCTAGAAAAATCATGTTTTATACAGAAAGTTTTTTTTTAACACATAGAGAAAGCTCTTTAATATATCATTTTAAAAAATGTTAATCAGGCATGGTCCTAAGGGCTGGCAATATAATTAGTGAATTAGTGAGCATTAAGGATATCTTATTTATCTTTTAGAACTTCCAGGTTAATGGGGATACAGAAAAGTAATTAATTACAAGATAGTGGGATAATATAGTGTAGAAGTATATAGGGTGCTATAGGAATATAGATGAAGAATTTTTCAAAAAAAACCCAGGAAGGGTCAGAGAGGCTCCCTGGAGAATGTGATCTATAACCTGAGATCCAAAGGATTACTGCTAGGTGAGCCAGACCAGGGAATTGGGAGAAGGTTGCAAGAAGAGAGAAATAAACTTAGGTGAAAGCCTGAAAAGTTCGATAGAGAATTTGGTGAATCTGTGGACCTGTAAGACATTTGGTATGCCTGGATCAACACAGCTGTTTTTATTGTGTGTGTATTTGTATGTGTGTGTAGGTGGGGTGTGGGTAGGGGAGCTTTGTGATCAATAAATAAGATTGATTAGTCAAGTTTAGAGCCAAATACTTACCTATTTTTCGTTGCTTATTGGGAACTCTACTGAATATAACTTTAAATAGGAATATGTAAGAAATCGATACTGAGTTTTTTTAAATGGTTGAGTGGGAGAACCTGGTAGACAAAAGTATGTGTCTGATTTAGGGATGCAGTTTTATATTTTTACAAGTAACTTTAAAAAAATGTATAACCTTATGCTGTACTGCTTATGTAACTCTTCAGTTGAGTTCTTAAACTAACCTAGTTCAGGTGTTATTTCTTTGTCTGTCTTTAGTCCTTATTGACTTTAAAGGCAGAGTTGAATCTTTAGTATAGGTCTTGCAGGTTTAATTTAGGATTAAAGTGTATAAAAATTTGCTGTTTTCTTCCTACTGGTATACTTCCACTCAGCTATACTTCCTCAGAACTCTTTAGATCAGTTAGAGAGGTTTAACTATTTTTTTTTCATTAATCTACCTCTCATAGTTTGTCATTCACTTAGGAGTTTATAACTATGAACTCTAAATACAGCAGCATTTTGTAATGTGAAGTGGACTACACTCATATATATGTCTATATGTATGTATGTTGTTTATATGTGAATATACTTTTTTAATAAAGAATAATTAATACCCAAGCTATCTTTGGAATCTTTTTAAATTTATGTTTTCTGAATACATTTGGTTTGTTCATTTTACTAGATGGATATATCGAAATGCAAAGATTATGCAGCTCTTTAAGGTCACACAACTATCAGAATTGGAATCTCTTAAGAAATAGTAAAGTTCTGATAACCTGCTAATCAATCTTTTTGCAGTAGAATTTTAAAGGTTGGTCTATACAAAGTGATGACTAATAAAAAATTAAATATGAGCAGATTATTAAATATTGAATCAGAAATATTTAACTTTTATGCATCCTTCAGTATTAATTATATTAGTAAAATTGTATTTACTCTTCAGTAGTTCCAGAGCTTAAATAGTCAAATACTTGTTGAATGACAGAACACTTGACACCTAGACAGTCTTAAAGGTTTTTTTTCAGGACACTTGTTTTAATTTAAATCAATATTATCATGTTCTTTTATTTGAGAAAACTCTTTAATTAGTAAAGCATTGCAGGTCAGTTTTGTCAGTTTACCTGTGGCAAAGACCTGTAGGAAGTAGTGACAAAAGACCTTCCATTTGTGTTTTATTTCTGGTGAGTGTTCTTATTTTAAAGATCAGATGCTTATTGCCATTTATTTTTTTTCTCTGCCTTTGATCTTTTGTCACAGTGTTTAGATTCCCTAGATTACTGGAATTTCTTCAACAGAAATTGATTGAGCACTATTAGAGCTGAACACTTACAGTTATAAATAAAACAGACTTGGTCTTGGCTGCTTTGGAGTTTTTAATCCTAGTGGAGAAGACAGGCTTTAAACTAGTAATTATGTCAATATTTAATTAGTTGCAATTGAGGCAAGTTTTGAGGAAGAAAGGTTTTGAGTAAGTTTGTAGTAATATTAAGAGACCTAAGCAAAATTCAAAATTATGGACAAGATTCACTGTCACATTAAATGGCTAAAATCCTATGTTGGCCCAGAACCTATAAAAGTCACAGTCTTGTGACATAATTTTGACCTTCTTTAAGGAATCAGGGGAAATGTGTTATAAAATTCTTATGTTCACTTCCTAATGCAGAAGCAAGCTGGAAGAACCAGGCAAAATCTTTGGCAGGGAATGGGAGGGGATGGAGACATTTAATTTTTCAGTTCCATTCCAGATCTATAGAATCAGAATCTCTAGAGGTGGATCACATACATCTTTATTCCCAGGTCTTTGTGATGATCAAACATGTTCAGACCACTGTTGCGATATCCCAGGACTTGATTTGCTGCTGAATTAGGACAAAAACACCAATTTTAGCTTCCTAATATCCAAATGATAGAAGGATTTTTGCTTAGAACACAGTCTATAACTTCATTGTGCATAATACACTGTGGTAGTGACAGAAATGCCTATATGTTTTGTTTTTAAAGAGTAGAACTGCACTTTTGGATTTTCAACAGTGGTTGTTCAGTTTAAAAGTCCATATTAAAGTTACTTTTGTGTTAAATTTTCTTTTGTTTTTTCTCTCAGGAACGAAACAACTTAAACATATTTTATTAAAAGATGTGGACACTATTTTTGAATGTAAATTATGCCGAAGTCTCTTCAGAGGATTACCAAATTTAATTACCCACAAAAAATTTTACTGCCCACCAAGTCTCCAGATGGATGACAGTAAGTTTTAATCTAAGTATTCAGTTGTGCATTTTGTGATTAAGTATTCTTATATTATAACTATGTTTGTGTTAAATTATGGATATCTAGTTATAGATAATTTAATGATAGAAAAATTAAATACTTGACTCAGTATTCAATTTACTTGTTTATTTTTTGTTTTTAAAAGATTTATTTATTTTTAGAGAGAGGGGGAAGGGAGGGAGAAAGAGAGGGGAACATTGATATACAAGAGAAACATTGATTGGTTGTCTCTTGCATGCCCACAACTGCGGACTAGGCATGTGCCTTGACTGTGATTTGAACCAGTGAGGGACCTTTTGGTTTGTGCGTTGAAAGCCTAGTCCACTGGGCCACACCAGTCAGGGCTATATTCAGTTTTTTAGATATGTACTTTCATACCTGTGTTTTTTACTTGGATTTTCCTCAAGATATACAAAGGGCTGGAAGATATATAAGGGGTTAGATTTATGAGTATTTATTTATATTAAAATATTGAATATTTTTGAATGTTCATATGGGTCATATACTTTATATTCAGGGGTTTTGTAAGTTAAAATGTTAATTCTTGAAGGGGGGCTACTGGTATTTTTCTTTTTTACTTCTTTAACAACTTGTTACCAGATATGACTGATTATTTACTTAGATTACTCTTGAGTAAATGAGTTGATTTCTTGGGACTGGTAGAGAGCATTAAGTATTTATTAATCTTTCTAGTGTTTTCTGAGTCTTGATTTGAAGGTCAGTTTGTTTTCAGTGAAATTTATTTAGATTTATCAGAAGTTAGACTGTACTGTGGATTAACTTGAGATCTGAAAGAGTTTTAGGTGATGAAGGCAGATAGTAGGCTAATAAAGTCTTTGTGAAACTATTTGTTTGTTGAATTAAGTGTATTGCCTCTGTATCATTAAGTTGCAGTTTATATAATGCTGTTATTTTCTTCCTTTAAAGAAGTAAATGTAAATTCCTTGAAATATTTTAATAAAAAATAACTTTCTTTTTTTGAGATTTAACTATTTGTGGACTTATAAAATATAGAATTTATTTTAGCAGTTTGATACTATTTTGCATTGTGGATTTTGTGCATTTTTTCAACTTAACCTTTTTGGGATGGGAATAAAATGCAAACCTCAAGTATTAGCATGAAGCTAATTTAAGGCATGTTATAGGACATACATGAATTAGTTTGGATACTGCTGTTAGGTCTACTATACTTTTTAAAAAATCATTGAGATACAATAAAAAGGCAGTCCATAAGGATTAGTTTTTTTAAAAACTCCTTACCTAAGGATATTTCCAATGATTTTAGGGGGTGGGGGAAGGGAGAGGAGAGAGAGAAAGAAACACCAATGTGAGAAAGATCAATTGGTTGCCTCCCATAGGCGTTCCAATTGGGTACTAAACCTACAACCTAGGTATGTTCCCTAACTGGGAATTGCACCTTCAACCTTCTGGTGTATGGATGATGTCCTAACCATTGAGCCACCTGGCCAGGGCAGTGAAGATTAGTTTTAAATCTAACTTTTTAATTCAAGTGCCATTAGAAAGTAAGTTAATTTTCTGGCAGTTATTTGTTATTTTTTAGTATGAAGTTGACTTATAGAGGGAAATAGATAAATGGATTTGCTGGATTAATGTGCTCTCTTCTTGGCAATACTCTTTCTAGAAATACTTTTGTGAAAGAGTTAGTTTTATAGAAACTTTATCCATTTTAAAAAGGATGTAGATGAGAAGAGCTATAATAAATAATTTCCTTTATTTCTAAATAGAAAATTTGATGCTGTATTTAATAAGTAGTAGCTAAATTTAGAGTTGTATGTGGAAACATAACTAGTATTAGACAACTCTGTTACAATAGGAATATTTAGTTGCTTACAGAAGGTGTAATTATTGTACAAGTAAATAAAACTAGCTCTTATATTTGTAATAAATCTATAGTTTTTAATCATTTGTTTTAATGGAATTGTGTCATGTTAAGGAGACACATAAAGGGACTAAGTTTAGCAAATACTTGTATATATCATGTCATTCATGTTTATGTTTTCCTATAAAGTTTATTTTTTATTTTCATAAGTATGTCTTCATATAATTAGAGTAGGAAATTTATTATGTATAAGGTTATTTAATAGGAGTGCTGTTTTGTGTTCTTTAGAAAGTTACTTTTATACATAGTAAAATTCTTCATGATGTTTTATCCATCTTGAGTTATGAGAACTTAGGTTTGCCTTTGGTTGCCTAAAATTTTAGACTGAAAATATGAAATAGTAATTTATTGTTAGGACACCCATGTGCTTACGTATTTTATAGTAAGGGCACTTAGAAGTGGAGTGACTCCTCAGTTGTGTCTAGTCCTTAACATTTATGTACTAGTTACTATATTGAGGTTTTAAATTAAAGCAAATTTTAGTTTAATACTAATTTTTATTTTCATAAAATATGGAAAAGAGATAATGCTGTTATAAAAATAAACATTAACCAGAAATATAATAAATTTTAAGATAGACATTTGTAACACATTAAAAATTGGAAAAGCGAATATTTCATGTTAAAATGCTGTTTTTTTCCCTTAACAGACCTTCCTGATGTAAATGATAAACAAAGCCAAGCCATAAGTGATCTCCTAGAAGCCATATATCCAAGTGTGGACAAGCGAGAGTATATTATTAAGCTAGAACCCATAGAAACTAATCAGAATGCAGTGTTTCAGTATATTTCAAGGAGTGATAATCCTACTGAAGTCACAGAGTCAAGCAGTGTTCCTGAACAAACTGAAGTTCAAATACAGGAAACTAGCACTGAACACTCTAAAACAGTTCCAGTTCCGGTTACAGAGATGGAAACTGTAGAGCCCCCTCCTGTTGAGATCATTGCAGATGAAGTTGCACCTACATCTGATGAACAACCTCAGGAATCACAAGCTGACTTAGAAACTTCTGATAATTCTGATTTTGGTCACCAGTTGATATGTTGTCTTTGTAGAAAAGAATTTAATTCCAGACGAGGTGTTCGTCGTCACATTCGAAAAGTACACAAGAAAAAGATGGAAGAATTAAAAAAGTACATTGAAACGCGAAAAAATCCAAACCAATCCTCTAAAGGACGTAATAAGAATGTTTTGGTTCCATTGAGTAGGAGTTGTCCAGTATGTTGTAAATCATTTGCTACAAAAGCGAATGTAAGGAGGCATTTTGATGAAGTTCATAGAGGACTAAGGAGGGATTCAATTACTCCTGATATAGCAACAAAGCCTGGGCAACCTTTGTTTCTGGATTCTGTTTCTCCTAAAAAATCTTTTAAGACTCGAAAACAAAAGTCGTCTTCAAAGGCTGAATACAATTTAACTGCATGCAAATGTCTCCTTTGCAAGAGGAAATATAGTTCACAAATAATGCTTAAAAGACATATGCAAATTGTCCACAAGATAACTCTTTCTGCAACAAACTCTAAAAGAGAGAAAGGCCCTAATAATACTGCCAACAGTTCAGAAATAAAAGTTAAAGTTGAACCAGCAGATTCTGTAGAATCTTCACCCCCTTCCATTACCC
Source organism: Carollia perspicillata (assembly GCA_004027735.1). NCBI lineage: Eukaryota > Metazoa > Chordata > Mammalia > Chiroptera > Phyllostomidae > Carollia > Carollia perspicillata. The sequence goes on from PVKM010010467.1 coordinate 16,783, forward strand.
ATTCTCCACAGAATGAATTAAAGGGAACAAATCATTCAAATGAAAAAAAGAACACACCGGCAGCACAGAAAAATAAAGTTAAACAAGACTCTGAAAGCCCTAAATCAACCAGTCCGTCTGCTGCAGGTGGCCAGCAAAAGACCAGGAAACCAAAACTTTCAGCTGGCTTTGACTTTAAGCAACTTTACTGTAAACTTTGTAAACGTCAGTTTACTTCCAAACAGAACTTGACTAAACACATTGAGTTGCACACAGATGGGAATAACATTTATGTTAAATTCTACAAGTGTCCTCTTTGCACTTATGAAACTCGTCGAAAGCGTGATGTGATACGACATATAACTGTGGTTCATAAAAAGTCATCCCGCTATCTTGGGAAAATAACAGCCAGTTTGGAGATCAGAGCTATAAAGAAGCCCATTGATTTTGTTCTAAATAAAGTGGCAAAAAGAGGCCCTTCGAGGGATGAAGCAAAACATAGCGATTCAAAACATGATGGCACTTCTAACTCTCCTAGTAAAAAGTATGAAGTAGCTGATGTTGGTATTGAAGTAAAAGTCACAAAAAACTTTTCTCTTCACAGATGCAATAAATGTGGAAAGGCATTTGCCAAAAAGACTTATCTTGAACATCATAAGAAAACTCATAAGGCAAATGCTTCCAATTCACCTGAAGGAAACAAAACCAAAGGCCGAAGTACAAGATCTAAGGCTCTTGTCTGGTGAGGAACAGTTAACAGAGTTTTGCTTTTTCCCCCATCGAACTAAAAAAAACCATTTGACCATAATTTATAGCAGGTTCCATTTTAACATGTTTGCTTCCATATATCTCATGGCAGTGGGAGCTGCAAGAGTAATGCATGTATTGCATTTCCTCTTCAGTGACCTTTATTCCAGTGGCTTGGGAACAAAAGATAACTTCAGAACTTACCTTCCATAGGACAATGCAATATAGTTATAGGTAGATGGCACAGGGTCAGTGCTTTCCTCTCTGTTGTAAAATACACATTTATATTGGCTGATGTTTACAGTAGACATCTTCTGTTTAACTAACTTTGCACAGGTTTAATTTGATTCAGTGACTTAGTCTACTAATTAATGCATTGTGGGAAAATTAAATATATTAGAATGAATTTGTGAAGGCGATAATTATAGGAAAAAAGTCTTGAGGCATTGTAATTATTGTAAAAGTTAATCTGTGACAGCTAAATAAAGTGCTGCACTCAGAAAAAAAAATTCCCAAATTGAATTTAGGATGATTAGTATTTATTATTTACATTTAACATAGTGCTTCTAGATAAAGGGGGAAACTTGATACAAGTTTGGAATTTCTTTTTCTTCCTCCTTGGGAGTATGTACCATTTTTAAGTTTGATCTATGAAAGAAAAATGATTACTTAGGTCCCAAATCCTCTTAAATTTCCCTTTTTGTTTAAATAAACTTTTTGGTGATCATTTCAACATAGTTAATATTATTAAATAGGGATTTTCTTGTTTTTTTTCTTGTGTGTGTGTGTGGTTGTGCGTTGCTAGAAAAGTAAAATCCCTATTGGGAAGAAAGAAAAAAATTCTACTTTTTTAGAAGGTTTTGGAACAAATGTAGATTTAAAAAATGCAGTATAAAATAAGGAGTAGACTCCCTATACTTGCTTTTTCAAGTTTATATTTTTAAAGTTTACCTTCAGTACCTGTGGCCCTATGTTAAGGCAATTAATATATTTAATTAGTATTAAATTAGTTTTGGATTTAACTTCTAAAGCAGTAGTTTGAGTGCTGAGTAGGTTAAATGTTGTGGTTTGATTATCACACATTTTTAAAAGAAATACTTTTGTGGAAAACTTGAGATGAAACCATTCTTTAGAAGTCATTTATTATTGTGTAATTTTAAAAAACAAGCTTTTATTGGTAAACTCAAAAGTGTTCATTTATTCCCATTTCTCCTCAGATAACTTCAAGTGATGTACGAAAAGGTTTGGAGTTCATTTTTGTGGAAAGACTTTAAATTGGTGTTAGAACCACTAAACGTCTTCAAATGGTATTTTGAGGAAAAAAAACATTTTTATAAATATTTGACTGTAACTGCTGTTTTCTCACTAAAGTGATTATCATCTAACCACTTGTTTCAAAGGCACTGCCTTTTCCAGCACTTTTGAAGTAGCTGTGACATTACATATTGTCATCACAGTCCATCAGTTAACCACCTTTGACCTTGTGCATTTGGTCTACAGTTTCTACAGAAATGTTGCAAATTTTGTTTTCCAAACAGTTTGTTGATTGAAGTGATAAGCAACCTGAAGAAAATATCACCTCTGGTGATTTTTAATTGACAAAGACTTTATATCTTAGTGATTTTAGTTGTGTTCCACTTTATTTGGCAGAATTTTCATCTGGATTGTACAGATACATGATTTCCTAGTGAGTGTATATTAGGACCAAAGACAAATTAGTATCAACACATTATACATATTTAGCTTACTAAATGTTTGTCATTATTTTTATATTCATTTACTTCTAACTTGTTCTCCAGCACTTAAATATTTGAAAATTTCATTCTAAAATGTATACTGCAGGAAAGTTCTAGTTCATTTTCATCCATGGATCATTACATTTTTCATTTGTAAACATCTGAGGTTTTTATGAAAATTTAACATTCCCAATTTTTAAGAAAGTTTTATACAAAGCACTTTAATGGTAGAAGCAAGTTAATTTGTCGATTTTTTTTTAAAGACCACACATTTACTAATGTTAATATGAAGGTAGTAAGTAGCTTACTGATATTTTATGGATGCAGACAATCTGTGCACAACCACTTCTTATATTAGTTTATTTCTTTAAATATTGCTAAAAAAAGGCAGATGGGGCATAAACCCTGATTTTTTTTTCTCCCAAGTAAAATCTTAAATGACCACTTTAGATAATATTTGATTCCTATTGTAAAATTTGGAAAATAATGATTCCTTGTTCATTTTTATAATCAAGATTTTAGAAAAAACAAATACATCTATCTTTATGAAATTTTGGACAGGTTTTATGTATCGATATTTTGTACTTTTTAGGGAATATTTTATTTTTTAGTAATTTTTGTCAAATTATAATTTTAAAAGGTACAGCAGAGAATATACCATGTTTTTATAGAGGTTCACACCTGTACTTAGGAGGGACCCTGTCCATCTATATACTTTTTGTATACAATTTTAAAATGTTGAAGATCCACAAGGTCATAATAAAATATTTCTATAGCTAGAAAAACATTTACCCTTCCCAGTGCTTTGCACTAAAATATACTGTGAAAGGAAACTTAGAAAGACTGTAACTGTTGCTGGAAATGTTCTATATTGAATGTACATGCTCTTGTTGGAAAAATGTACTATATGTGATGGAAATAAACCAGACTTGGAGTTATTTCAGCTAAATGTGCTTCAGCAAAGGTGCATTGGTTGAAACTTAAATGTTTTATTATCAAATTTAAATATATTCATTGACTATGAGCAGCTACACTTGAATTATATCTTGATAGTTTTATTTTTAAGAATTAGAGTTATAATTTCTCTTTAATTTAAAAACAGATTTACTTTTCCACATATGGAAAACTTGTACTTATAGGTCTAACTTTAATGATTAATAGTGTAATATATTTAGGGAACTAAATGTGTAGGTGGTATTTCATTTATAAACCATCTTCTTTAGTTGCACATTATTAAACCTGTATGTTTGACTTTTGCAAGGTGTTATCTTTTATGCATTCCTACACACAAGACATATTCCAAAGATATCCAGACTTAAGTACTTACAACCAAAAAAGATGAGTCCTAAAAAGCTTGGGGTCGCTGTTTGCCTACAGCCTTTCATCTGTATGTCGGACTTTTCTTCTGTGCTTTACTTGTTAAATACTGTGTGGAAGAAAGAGAAATAGCCTGATTTTTGTGGAGGGTAGCCCAGTAGCTGGAATTTCCTTACTTCACTCACCTATTTCCACATATCTTCTCTGTCATAGCTCTAGGGCCACAGAGCAGGAATTTAGATACTGGAATTGAGGGTTCAGGGACTGTCAAAAATATTATGTGGGTCATTGAGAAAAAACAGCACTTTCTCAGGCCTGGTTTACCTTAGTAGGGCCTAGAGAGATTAGAAATATTTTATCATAATAGCCGAAGAGATTATGGTGGACATAGAAGTTAGAGGTTAAACTGGGACCAGTTTATCAAGGTAGAATGAACAAGTAAGAAGTGATTAAAATTCTTTGTTCTTCCTATTCCTTTCTTGTCTTCATTCTTACTTTTTAGTTTAAGTTTGATTCTTGAGCTCTGTCATTATTGAGAAGAGACCTAGGAAATTTGTATAAATATATTTATAGCACTATTTGTTATCGTAGGGAGTCAAAGGAACCATCAGAAACTGTTTATACTATATAAAGACTTCACTCTGGCTACAAATAATAATATCACCTTTGCTGCTATTTGCTCAATTAAAGAGTTTTTTTATAGAATTCAACTTCTCTTTTTTCCTTAATATACCTTCCTCCCCTAAGTGTTGGAAGAGTAGAAACAATAAAAGAAATGGCTTGTGCTTCATCTTCCCAAGTTTGTATAGTGTAAGTGAGAGCTGGTTGAGGTGTGGTCGACAGTGGGCAGGTACTCACTAGAACATGCAGATGTACCTTGAATGCACAATGACAGTTGGTTCATGTCTTGTATTTTTTTTTCTTTATTTCCTATTTCAAGAGGAAAACCTTGAAGAATACATACATATTCTTGAAGAATATATAAATTACTCATATTTAGTTTTTAGCCTGATTTTGTATATATGAGCTAAGTTTTTAATCGACAGATTGCTTGTATTGTTTAAAAGTACCTTAACACTTTTTTAAGGAGTATGTGTTTGTTAATTTGTTTTGTGGTCAGTAGGCTGTTACCAGTTTTTTTTAAAGGGCATATGGATGCAGTAGCAGGAAGGTTTGCTGCTTTGCTGTGACTTGAGGCTATGGTGATAGAAGAGTTTCCCAGGTGTTATGACACCTGGGTATACAGATAGAGAGGCGTAAGTGGATATCATTTCCTGTTGTGAAGTTGCAGAAGATCTCTTCAAATAGCATGGTCACTGCAGATGAGATAGAAATGCCTCTAAAACTTTGGAAATGAGGTTTTTAGGTTTTTGCAGTGGCCCTTGGAAGTATTCCAGATTCTTAGGAGTTTTAGAAGTTACTTTTCTAATGGAATCCGTGGAGTACCAGGGTTATGATATAACCGTGGTTCTCATAGTTGATCTGAAATTGAGCTCTAGGATATGAGCAGCATACTGTTGGCTGTGCTGTTAGAGAGAATCCTATTGCACTCGATGCTGTTCTTTTCTCTGACTTTAAGAGCTAATGGAAACCTCAGGATTAAAAAGGAGTAAGGATTAACAATCTAAGAACTGCTATTAGTTGTTTAGTTTCTAATCATCCAGCACATGGTGTACAAAAGAAAACATGTTTCACTTAAACTCACAATTATTTTGCTTTTCTAACTTTCCAAATTTATTTCTCCTCTTATAAATTGTTTCTGCAGACTTTCTCTCAAACTCTTTCCTGTTTTTTCTTCTGGTTAACAGAGATCTTAGTACCATGGTAACTAAAACGTTTTTTGAGAAGGTAAGACGTTGAGAAGTCAGTTCATTTCTTCCTTAATGTTCTTAATGTTGTGTATTCTATTTGTCGGGTTTACTGTATATTCTTAAGCAATTTCTTCTGCATGTGTTCACTACTGCTGCACCACAGAGGGGAACATAGGTGCATCTGGTTGGGAAAATGCTTAAAGTTGGAGGTGTTTCTGTTTGTGCCCACTCAGCTGAATTAAATTGCTTGATTGTGCATTTTTGAAGTCAGGGACTATGTCTTGATAATTTTGTTTAGTGCCCAGCACATTTTGCTGTATACCCAGGCACTTTAAATAAATTGAATGATACTAAAGTAAGTAGTAGCTTTTTCCAGTTCAAAACTGTGCTGTCATATTCTGTGAGACTAGGGGTCCTAATTTCATAGATTTACAGTATCTCGATATTGATAGATTTCACTTATTTTAGAAAATGCTACTAGTACTAAAGTGAGAGTTTATGATAATAAAAGGAATTCTTAGAATTAGCTAATAATAATGAACATTCATAGAGTGTTTACCATATGCCAAGCATTTTGCTAATCCTTTACATACACAGTTCCCCTAATTCACCAACATCTCTATGAAGTAAGAACTGTCACTTCATTTTCCCCATTTTGTAGAACAGAAAATTGAAACTTACAGAAGTTCAGTGATTTACTCAAGTTCACATAGATAGTATATTATAGAATCGAGACTTGACACTAGGTCTGACTACAAAGCATGTGCCCTTGATCAGTACCCCTGACATTCGCAGAATTTACCATTTGCAGAGCACATTCACTATATTACCTTATTGGTAGCCTAGTGTGATGCTTTGAAGCCAGCCAGATGCTGAAATTTTTTGATTCACAAATTATTTCCTGTGTGAAATCGTGCAAGTTGCTTAAACATTTTGTGCCCTAGTTACCTTACCTAAAAATGAGGATCCCAATATTTCATAATCTCATAAGTTGTTCTGAGGATAAAATGAGACACATTTAAAATACTTAGAATAATGCCTGACACGATACAATAAATGTTAGATATGATTACTATAAGTGATCAAAATGTGGAACTTTATTAACCCTTTAGTTTAGAAAAATATGCATTAAAAGGAAACTTTATTGCTACACATCATGTTTTAACTGCTGCTTTTGTGTTTAATTCAGCCATTGAAAATACCATTTTCTATCAATTCTAATCAGATATTACTAGTTTATCATTCTTACAAGTTTTTCATTTGTCTCGCAAAAGGTAGTTGTAAGCACAATCATTGTAAGTTATGTTTTGTTTTTATATTTACTCCCCAGAGTAACCCATCTATCATAAAATTTTCATTATTATGTGTCCTGTCACACAAATACTTTATATTTGGTCATGTATAAAATATTTACATGGAATAAATATTAATTAATATAGCTGAAATATTTCTGTAAAACACAAGTAGTTGCTATTTGAAAGAAAGCATTTAATTATGGAAAGAGTAGATTTCTTCAGTAGAGCACAATTTAGGCTAAGTCAGGAGTTTCTTTGGCGAGTGTGTCATGAAGAGATAAGAAGAAATGGCACTTTTCAACAGTTTTGCCAATGGTAGTCATTAGTGACAGTACTCCAAATTTTAGCTGAGGCCCAACTACTGTTACATTATCTGCTGAGAGGGTTTACCCACACACCTGACTGTTGTTGATCTTGCATTTTTAACAATAAGATGATGATTTTAGAAATTTTAGGGTTTAGGGACTGGTACAATTTGCAACACCATAAAACCTTGTTTCTAGATTTGAATGACCCTTCATATCCTGAAACTTCAGATTAAGTGCTGGGGTTCCAACACTTGGTTTATGTGGCTTCTTAGTAATTCTGATATTCAAATACTTGTGTCAGGTGCCTGGAACATATTCCTGACACACAAATGATTATAATGTTTAAGCAGTAGAATAGGAGAATGTGGTTGAAAATACAGCCAAACCAAAATAAACGCCCCCCCCCACCGTCGCCCCCCACTGAATGCTTGAGCAGTAATAACTTGCAGTGTATTTGGGTGTCCTGCTCTATATAATCTGGTAACACTTTCAATACAGAATGTGTGATGATTGAGAAGAAGTTATTACAGCAAAAGAAACCTTAAGTGCATAGAACTCTTATTACAACTCAGGTTGAATATTTGCTTTTAATCCCTCCTATCTGTGGGATTATCCTGAAAATAAATTAACTCTGAGAAGTGGGACTGTGGCTGTAGTCAAACTTTCTTTCTAAACTGTGCAAAGTATTTTTTTAAAAAGCTGAGACTGTTTTGGGTGCTTTGTTAGACCCGAAGCCCAAAGTACCTGCTAGTTGTGACTGGTAGCTTTTTATTTTGGATGGGAAAAAAAGGCAAGGAATGCTTTTCTTCAGAGAAGAAAATAGCGAAGCACTAGGAACATTGTGTGCTCAAGTGACTGAATCATATGAGAAAAAAGTAACTAGGGAAAGGATTTTTATGTAGTTTCTCTGAATTTATGAGATAGAATTTGTTAGGGTTGTTTTATATGAGCTGCTCTAGGAGAGTGGCCATGTCATCTTCATGCCTTTTGATCATTAGTTATTTATTGAGTTCCCTGGAATCCACCATGCTGGGCATTTGTAAATATTTGAGACTTCTCTGAGCATCCTTCTCTTTCTTTGAATGGACAGGCTTTGAGGAGATAAGATATGGGGCTGCCATAAAGATAGACGAGAACATTTTGAAATTTAAAAGTAATTTTTAATATTTATATCCTAAAGTTAAATTTTTCTCGGAACACTTTTATAATTTTCCAGTTTGCCCTTTCTTTGCCTGGCTGTCTTGACTAGTCCAATATTGTTTCTTGTAACTGTAAGAGAACAAAATCACTTATTTGCCATGAAATTTGGACACAAACAGATCTGTACATACACAAGAGGAAGAAATTCTTAAAGAGACGGTTTTGTTTCCTGTAACTTCCCTGGATCTCTTTTAAATCTTTAAATGAATAATTGTAATGATATGAATTACCAATTTTTAAGGTTTAAGATGCTTCTTTGAAGGCCCTTCTTTCTAAAGCAGTAAATAGAGCTAAGTAGCACAGTAATTTAAACCACAGATACTACAAGATGGAAGCTAAACCTACAGTGCTTGAATTACCAGCCACCACCCGATTTACCATGTCATCTAACTGCAGGTGTGTGAGTGCGTGTGCACCCATATGTCCAAATACTGGGCTATGCTGCTTATTTTGTTTTATTTATTTTTTTGGTTGCAAGCACAGAGTTTTAATTGGTCTATAGCTAGTAAGGAGAGGTTTATTAGAAGGCTTTATGTGGGGAAATGAGTGAGACAGAAGTGGCCAGGCCTTATGGGACTCTAGTGGTAATTGTACAAACTGGCTTTGCCATGTAGATTTCATAGAAACTGGAAAAAATCAATGTAATTCTACTGATGAGGTGTTGGCGTCTTAGCAGCGGGAGTATTGCTTCTCTGCTGCTCTTATCCCCTTTCAGACTCTGCTTTTACTTTTTTGAAAATGAATTACCTCATTCTGTCTTCTCAGTATGGTTATTTACTTACTTCTTACCTCCTTACTTCTGTTGCTTACTTTGTGTCTTTCAGCTACTTTCCCTCTCCATATAGCTTGAGTTCAGACTACTGTAAGAGAAAGTGTGATTGGTTCAGTTAGGTTGGGCAAATCTCCTATGCCAAGCCTCTTCATAGATTGCTGGCCATAGGCTGTTCTTCATTGCTTGGCTGCTCTTGGGACAAGTGCTCTCTATTGGTCCTATCATTGGTGATCATGGTGGCAGAGTCACTGGAATAAAACATGGCCCTGGAGCCACTAAAAGGAATCTTAGGATGGGAATCCTGCGAAAGGGATGTGGATAGTACTAGAATGTAATAATCTTTCCAATACACATGACTTTCTTCCATTTTGAAGGTAATAGAATTAAAGGTAATGTGTGGGCTTGACTGTCTCATGTTAGTGCATCACCAATAATCCTTGCCATGCTGAGAAAATGTGAGAAAGAGGTTTCTGATAAGCATCTGCAGTTTCTTTCCTAAACTGCTCGGTGCTATTTCCATCTTTGGTTTGCAGATTCACGGACAGCCTGAAGTTTTCACTCAACGAGCCATTACATTTCCTGTAACAGCCTATTAGGCCATTCTGTCAGTTGCTGCTAATTTCCAGATACTCCAGATGTTTCACAGTTTGGATGATTTAGTGAACCCTTAAAATATTGCTTCTGCTTTTCTATTTGTATTTTCCACATTTAGGTTCACTCTGCAATAGCTGCTTTATATCTTCGCATTCATTCCTTCAACAGCAGACATTACTGAGTGTCCATTGTGAGCCTGGCACTATTCCATAATTTTGGGAAAACAGAATCATGCAGTGGTTAAAGCATGACTTTTTAAGAACATACAGACCCAAGTTCAAGTTCTGGCTTCTTTACTTACTAGCTGTGTAGTTTAGGCATGTAACTTTTTTTAAGTTTTACTTATCTGTAAAATGGTATTAAAAACTACCTTATAGGTAGGTTTGTTGTTGGAATTTATAAAAGTGTAATGGTGTATTGCATATAACAACATACTTAACACAATGTCTGGCTCAAGTAAGAGCTCAGTAAACATGTATCACTGTTGTAGTGATCACTAAAATTGACGATTTGCTGCTGAAATACTTGCTGGCATTTAGTTTCTGGTTATCTTGCTTTGCCATTTGATGTTCATTGCCTTTTTGTTGGCATTAATCCACCAGTTTGATGAAAAGTCACATGTAACATCTGTGAGAAAGGCAAAATATACAAGTTTATTAAGTTATAACATCATTTTATGGGTCTTGAATATACTGCTACTTTTTGTAGCACTTTTTTTTTGCTAATTGTGGAAGGATTTGTTGAACTTTTTGATATTTTGCTGCTTTGTGGTTAATGTCTTATAGAACAATAGTTCTGTAGAGAACTCTTATAGAGTTTTGGGTAGTGAAACTCAGAGCACATTTTGAGGTTTTTTTGTTTTTGTAAACATTAGGCTATGGTATATGAACATATTCTGAGTTTGCAGGCAAGAACTACATTTTTTCTTTGTATCACCAGTGCCTCTCAGTGTGCCTGGCATGTAACAGGTGCTAAGAGCATGTTGAAGGAAGAAAGAAAGGAAGGCAGGAACATTAAGATCAGTTATCTTCAGACTTATCATTAATCCACAGTATGTCTTTGCTTTTAAGCCTCTTTTCTAGTACCTCATTTAATACACAAGGGGAGACCCCCCCCCCCAGAAAACCCTGAATTGTTTTCTGGAGTACAGGCTTCCCCCACTAAGGTGAGTGTTCTGAGAACCCATCTGTATCAGTGTACTAGCTGATCATGGTGCGAGAGGCTGCGTTTGGCTTCAGTGAATTTTTTTTGAAGACTTTCAGTGCGTTTGGCCATTTCAGCTTGTAAGTTGGTGATTTACAAGTGCACCTGCCCACATTGCACTGTGTTGAGTAGTTTTTGACCCAAAACAGCATGACCTCTGTGCCCCACCCTCTCTATTCACCTGATCTCTCCCCAAATGACATTTTTGTTTCCCTGGATGAAAAAAGTCCTCAAAGGGTAACTTTTTGCAAGTGTGGGAGAGGTGAAACAAAACAAACAACAAAAACAAAAGTACTAACAGGCATCAAAATCAACGAGTTCAAAAACTTGAGTAGTGGAAAAAATGTCTCAATAGGTGTATCCATCAAATGGAAAGTACTTTGAAGGTGACTGAAGTTTATACATGTAAATAAGTACACAATTTTTTGTAAATACATTTTTGGGAGGGTTCCCCGTTGTATATATATAGCTTCTCTACCTGCAAGCTTGCAAGCTCTCTTTGTTTCTGTTACTGATGGAATCTTGTTACCTGCATTCATTTTGTGAGCTTTGCTGTTTCTGCCATTGCTACTAAGTAATGGTGACAGGTTTCAAACTCTGGGAGTGCTGTATTGACTGTATACTCTGATAAGTAGTCCATAATCAATCATACACTATATGGGTGTACACTTGTGATTTTTTGATAATTCTTTTTAAGTTTTAGCTTTGTTTAATATACGCTTATTGAATTCTGTGAAATATAGGTCACATTTTACTTTATGTTTTACTTCCAGATATAAACAAAGCAAGCATACAATTATCAATCGCCTCTTCCATTATCTGTGTAATCTTAAATTGGAAATTATTAGTTATTTTATTTATCCACTTCTCACATTGCAAACTTCAGAACTTTTACACTGTCCTCAAAGTCTCTAACCCTGTTTTGCTTCCTTGATAAGAGGCAAACCTTACCTATGCTGTGGCAAAAGGTAGAGGACATTTCTTTATGCTTTCCTTTTGCATCACAGTTATTCTTCTGTCTTCTTTTCCTTCTTTGGTTGTTTGGAGGAAGAACTGTTCTACTTTTCCAAGTCCAACAATTCTACCCTTGTCAGTCTCCTTCCCTGGAACTTCCCCCAGCTACTCTCTTCTCTTTTCTCTCTTCCTATCGTCTGTCTCCTTTTCCACAAGCTTTTCCCCACTCAGCTTACAAACATGCTCAAATTCCTCTTAGCCAAGAAGTAAACTTGCCCTCCATTCTATTTTCAGTGTAGTTACTGCTATTACTCCTTCCTTTACTGTCAAACTTTCATGAGCTCTTATTTCACTATAACTAATTGTCTATTTCCTTGTCTTCCGTTAGGCAGTAAGCTCTTAGGAGATCTATGTCTTGATCACCATTGATTCTCCAGGGCCTAGGATAGTTCCCGGTATGTATTAGGCACTCAGTAAATATTTGTTGAATGAATGAACAGTATAGAGTCATGTCTATACTGTTCACTTGTGAACCATCTGCGATTGTTTTCTACCTCTACATTTCTGTTGAAAATTTGATGGGCATCGATGACCACATAATGCTCAATCTGATGGCTTCTTGCTTTTTTTTTTCATCATGCTTGACCTTTCTACAACCATTAATGCTTACAAATTTACCTTTCCCAGATTTTCGTGATCACTTAAAACTGGGTCACCTTGGGTAGTCTCAGCCTGGTATATCCAAAATAAATAGACAAGCTCAAAGAATCTTCAGAAAATAATGAATCTTTCTACTATTTACAGAAATCATCTAAAGTCAAAAGATAAAATTACATAAAGCAAAACTTCATGTAAGTTCTCTTTACCCAGCTCCCTTCCCAAATCCTCATATGGCTTGGCAGCTTTCTCCAGTCTCTCTTCTGTAACATTCCAATCCCCCAACCTGTAAATTTTCTACCGAACACCCCTTGTCCACTTTTCCCCTATTCTGAGTCTATTATTTTCTTCTAAGAGTAACTTCTTTCTTTTTTCTTTACTTTTATATTGACATTGTTACAGATCCCCCCATTTTTACCCCCTTTGCCTGCCTCCACTCAGTACCCCCTTCCCTCTGGCCATCGCCAACCACAATGTTGTCTGCGTCTATGGGTTATGCATGTATGTTCTTTGGCTAATCCCTTCACCTTCTTTCATCCAGTTCTCACCCCTTCCCTGCTCCCCTCTGACGGCTGTCAGTCTAGTCCATGTATTTATGCCCCTTTCTATTTTGTCAGTTTATTTTGTTCATTAGACTTCACATATAAGTGAAAGTAACTCTCTTCCAGTTTGAATCACTTTAGCCTCTTGGCTTCTTCCAGGATTTTTTTAAAAACACATTATCCTGCTCAGCATTCCAAAAGTCGGGTTATTCTCTTGATTTCCTCTGGTTTGCCCTCACTAACTTTCTTTGCATCATTTTAATCAATCTTAAAACCTTATATGAGACACTATCTCCTCCAGTGTGTATTTCCAGAACTCCTGGGTTTGGCCGGGTTTCCCCCTTGTGTATTTCTAAGGTGCCCCATCCATAACTATACTGAAATGATGTTTTTGTGTCCCTCCCCTAGGCTCTAAGCATCTTAAGGGTAGATCTCCTGTCTTTTACTTATATACCTAATATCTAGAATCATATCTAGAAGGTGGTAGTGGATGTTGATAAGTATTTATTGAACTGATGTTTCTGTGAACTCTGATTCTTCCTTTCTTAGTGGCTTTTATTTTGTTACTAGGTGTTTAAATATAAGTCAAAGTTTTCTTAGTCCCTTTTCTTGTTTTATATTCTCTCAGTGATCCATCTTTTCCCAGAGCATCACTTAGTACTTCTGTGAAGATACATACCCTAGACCTGTTTCTAGCCTGCCTATTCTAGGATCATTTTTTAAAGACCATTATTTTCAGAGTTGCAAGTCAGACATCTCCACCTGAATATTTCTCCAGTATCTTAAGTGCAACAGAAACTTGCACTTATCTTCCCTTTAAACTTGTTCCTTCTTCGTGTGTTCCCTATCTCAGTCATTCACACTTCTAGCCTCCCACTTATCTAGGCTTCTGAGAATCCTAGGAAATAATTTGACTTCTTTCTCTCACACACATTTTTTTTTTTAACTAATTAGCAATCAGTGCCTGTCCATCCTGCCTTTGAATGTTTTTCACATTTGGATCCTTTCCCTCTCCACCGTTAGTAGTTTAGTTTGGACTCTTATCTTTCCTATACTGTTGCAGTAGTCACTTAACTGACCCCCTTTCTAATCTGTCTTCCAAGCTGCTCTCAGAACTGTCTTCCTAAAACGGATCTGTTACTGTATGTTCATTGCTTTTTATCACTTGACCAACTTATTCTAAGGACTCAGCTTAAATAACACTTCTAAATAAAGACAATTTAAAGTATGTCTCCTTGCCCTGTCCTGGCGGCTCAGTAGGTTGGAGCATTGTTCCTTGCAGCAAAAGTTTGTGGGTTTGGTCCCTGTCAGGGCACATATCTAGGTTGCAGTTTCCATCCCCAGTCGGGGTACATACGGGAGGCAACCGATTGATGTTTCCCTCCTCCCTTCTGTCTCTAAAATCAATAAACATACCCTTGGGTAAGGATTAAATTTTTTTTAAAGATTAAAAAATAAAGTATGTTTCCCTTGTAGTTCTGTTTCATGCTTCTTTATTATCATATAATACAGTTTGTAATTATGCATATATCTGTGAATTGTTTTGTTTAATGTCTATCTTCCCACTGAAGAGACTTATGGAAGAGACTGGGGAGGGGGAAAAAACTAGGGAGAGTTATGTAGACCCTGTTCCTACCACAATGCTTGGGACTTAGTAATGCTTAAAAAACATTTGTTGAGTCTGTGGGTAGATGATAGATGGCCTATCAGTATAGGCAAGCAGGAGGTAGCACAGGCAGAGAAGTTACAGGGTCCTGGAATCTTCCTACACTCTCAGAGTTCATGGTTTGTGTTCTAGCCTTTCTGAAATAGTAATGGGCTTCTCCCTTCCGCCTCTTGCATTCATTTCCCTGAGGATGGGATTTAACAATTGTATTACCCCACACTCACACTAATGCTGATGTAACTATGGTTGATTTGGAACCATTGGTGGTGGCAGCTAGATTTGTTTACCTTTTAAATTGATTCATAGGTGGTACTGTAGGCATGCAGCCAAACAGGTATTTGCTAGGCTGTGCCAACCCAGATTCCTTTTTAGCCTCTTGAATGACGCAAGCCTTTGTACTATATGCTAATTAAAGTGTTTATTACTTGTAGGACCAGTTGTGTTTGAAATGAGGTCTTTATTTGCCTTTTAAAGATTAAAGATTTCATTTTAACGAACTTATTGTGAATAGAAGATAAAATAAATTGTTAAAAATATTATCTAGGGACAGATTAGCAATAATGAGAAAAGCTTTTCTCCCATTGATCCTGCTCAGGTGTCAAAAGTGTAAGAATTTCAGGATGATTCTTCCGATTTCACTGTGTTAGGTTGACTTGCTTCATCCATTCAGTAGACACGTTGAGCTCCTAGTTTGTGCAAGACAAAATTAGGTGCTAGGGTTACAGAGAAAAACTCAGTTTCTCCTCTCAAGTACTATGGAAGAAGAACACATTAGAAGAATACACAACCGTGGAATATTAATTATGAAAAGTCTTCCCGTACATCTTTTCATAATTCCTAAGCTCATTCTTGAGTTTTGAGTTAGTTGGGCAGAAGACTTTCCAGGTAGGTACAGAGACATGAGAGTACACATAGACTAGGGAAGTAATATAAGACAAGGCAATGGCCAAATCAAGAAAGATTTATGTGCCTAGAGTAGTTAGAATTACACTTTTAGGATTAGGGGTAGCCGTTGAAGGGTTGTATTGTAAGCAGGGATATCTGATAGCATTGAGGAGACTGAATTGGAGTGGAGGTAAGAGGATAATGTTTGTGGTGGAGAAATCAAATGGAAGCCAGTTTCAGAAATACAAGAAATGATAGAGGCCTAAATTTAGGTAATCACAATGAGACTGTAGAGATGGGTACATAATTATTTCAGAAGTAGAACTTTCCACTTCTCCACTCCAGTAGACAGTAGAGATCAAGAAGGAATTTAGTATGATTCTCAGGTTTAGTCATTCTGTTTGGGTAGGTGGCTGGTACCATTTTTTACGGTAGCGAATGGGAAAAGGAACACTTCCTGGGGGAAATGTTGAAGTAAAGTTTAGGTGTGTTGAGTTTGAGTTGCTTGTGGTACATGTAATTGGAGATGCTTAGTAGAGGTAGGATATACAGACTAGTGGTCAGGAGAGAGATTGTGCAGTGGCTGGAGACTTAGGAGTCATTAACTGTACATGTGGTTGTTGCAGCCGTAGGTTTCGAAGAGGTTACATGGAAGAATAAATAGAGACAACATAGCACTTCTCACGTCCTCTTAGTTTACTATTTAATTTAGTTCAGTGTCTTCCTATTTCAGTTTTTCATTTAGAAAATGATGTTTGGCTAGCACTGATTTTCTCTCCGTGTCCTTCCCCACCCTACCTCCCATGTCCCGCACCCACTGCCATGTATAAAATCTGTAGGAGAACATGTATTTCATATTACTCTAAGAAGTACTTGAACTGGGGGTGGTATATATAAGGGAACTAAATGGCAATGGAAAAATACAATAAAGATTAAAAAGTTTTAATCAACTTAAAAAAAGAAGTACTGGATAGTTAAGGAATAATGGTATTAGGCAATGTGAACTAATCCATGTGTTGTATTTAGAGGGCTTTTAAAAAATCTGTAGGACCTATTTTAAAAGATTATTTCTTTAAAAAAGAAATATCTTATTTTCAAATATAAAACAATCTATTAGTATTCTTGGACGGAACAAGATTTGTTGAGTCCCATAGCTTTACTCTGTCCAGGAATTGTTTGTGATTTAGTCCCTATGCCTTTGACCACAGCAGAAACTATTTCTGAAAAGTAAGAGGAAGACATCTGGGTGAACTAGTAGAATCTTACATAATCCATATAATAAATTTAAGTGTTAGTACCCATAGCCAGATTCTACAGGAAAAAATGTGATAGCAAACATTGAACAAATGATTGAACATGTTAATTTTACTTTTTCAAACTGCACTTTTTGGACTAGTGTATATTTAAAATAGCAGTTAGTAAAAACTAGGTCCTGCAATGTCATATGTGTTCCTGTGACCCTCAGTGGTTTCTCTCAATTTCTTTTTATTGAATTTATTGAGGTGACACTAGGTAACAAAATTATACCAGTTTCAGGAACACGATTCTACAGCACATCATCTCTGCAGACACTGTACAGTGCTCATCACCTCAAGTCAAGTCTCCTTCCATCACCATTTATCCCCATTATACTCTCTTCTCCCTTATCCCTGCCCACTCCCTCTGGCAATCACCATACTGTTCTTCATGTTCCTCAGTTTTTTCTGTTTTTTTTGCTCAATCCCTCTACTCCTCGAACCCTCCCTGCTGTCCCCACCCCCAAAAGTGTCAGCATATTCTATGAGTCTGTCTATTTTGCTTGCTTGTTCGTTTGTTCATTAGCTTCCACACATGAATGAAATCATATGGTACTTGTCTTTGTCTGACTGGCTTATTTTTCTTAGTGTAATACTCTCAAGATTCATCAGTGTTGTCACAAAGGGTAAGATTTCCTTTTTTGTGGCCATGTAGTATTCCATCGTGTAAATGTACCACAGTAGTTTGATCTGCTTGATTACTGATGGACACGTGGGCTACTTCTAGATATTTGCTCTTATAAATAATGCTGTAGTGACCATAGGGGTGCATATAGTCTCCTGAATTAGTGTTTTGGGTTTCTTTGGATAAATTCCCAGGAGTGGAATCACTTGCTTTTCACCTCCTTTTTGAAGGGAGAACCTAACAGTAAAACTTTAGATTAGGCTTAAAGCTCGTTGAGACCCTAGACCCTAGACTAACAGTTTTACTCTATAGTATGTAAGGTTATGAATGAGGGAGTCCCATGTCCCCATTCTCTGTTCTCCACTCTTCATGTCCTACTTTTACTGTTCTAAACTTTCTGTATTGCTTTACTTTTGGCTATAGTGGTTCTGTTAGTACGTTGTGTTTATGAAGATTATGGATGATTTT